>VTGD01000048.1:0-180789 GCA_013406985.1 Calonectria crousiana | reverse complement strand
CGACGAAAAAAACGACACCGAGAGAGCCCAGAGGAAGGGAGGATGATGGATAGGAAGAGCCAAAAGGAACAGATGTAGGTCACGGATCGTATTTTCATACAGGCCAATCAATTCCTGGCTATGAAGCAATGTCAACCCAAAATTTTAGAATTAAGAAAAAAAAACACCCAAAAAAAACAAAACCAAAAAAGGCATACACAAGGCGCCAAGCGCTAGCTAACAAGGGCGACCAGCAGACGGGCGAGGCCATGGGACGTGAGTGTGTAAAGCAAAGACTCGGCCGCTGATAGGGCGGGCACCAGCCGGAAGGGCAGAGGCGCCCCCGGGAGATGAGAGCGCCGGTTGGCTAGGCGCACACTTCACATCTTGGCTGGGCGACTGCTTTGATGGATCCGATTTGACGAGTGAGCGATGGGAATGGGTAGATGGGTTTCCATCGCGGTGATAGGACGAGAAGGATTCTTCCTCGCCATCCCCGCCTTTTCCCAGGTGCTGCGCATAGGAGGCAGGCGAGAGAGCAAGACCCGTATGTCTACGGAACCTTCGTACGGCGAGGTCAACCAACGGCCCTCCCTCCCCATTTCAGGGACACCCGGGGGCCTGCCAGTGTTGGCAATAGCAACCCCGTCCTGTCTGCTTTCTTGGCTCTTTGCTGATGCTGTTGGTTTGGTCATCGGCAAGCGAGCATCCGGGCCCCCGGATTACGGCTACGGGGCCTACAGTGCCGTCACGATGCACCCGCCGCGGGTGTGCGGTGCGGTTCGATGCGATGCTGTGTGCTACGGCAAATGGGTGGGTGGCGCGAGGCTGCTATCCTTCAGCCAGCCAGCCGGCCCCCCCTTGACTCGACACACCTGGCTGAGCTCGGATCCTCCTATGTCGACAGCCGGAAGAGAGCCATGCAGTTGAGCCAATGGCCAACAAGTCTGCCCGGCTGTCGCAACTCTCCCGCGCCGTGGGGACCTGGCACAAAGCGAAAGAGAAAAAATGCGCCTGGTTACCGAAGAGCTCGGCGTCCACAATTAAGCGTGGGAGCAGAAGTGGATGCTGTGCGATTCTCCATCTTCCGGAGGGATGATGCGACGATTGGGGGCTACAAACAAAGAGAAAAGAAAAAAAAAACCACTTTTTCTGGCTGCTGCCGCTGCTCTGCCGAGGAACAAAATTTTCATACTAAGCTTCCTCCAGGGTATTCTCGGGATTTTGCGTTTTTTTCTTCTTTCCTTTTGGGTCTTCAAGCGGAGTTTTTTTTTTTGTTGCGTATTTCCTTGGTCTCTTGTGGTTTTGCTTCTTCTTGATGCCGGGCCTGTCTATGCAGCATGCAGCACGCACGCATCAAGCACGACCAGGTGGTCGCAGCACTTGTGAGTGGTGTGGTTGGGGTGCGGTTAGCCCGCGCCGTGGTTAGAGGCATAGTGCCGCCGCCAAGGTACCTTGCGTGCTGCGAGATGTACTTAGGCTAGCCATAACCCAGCCTGTTGTCAGTGAGGTAGCATCCTTGGTACTTAGCCTCTCCGCCGTCCCGGGGGGAACACGCTGGGCATGGTGGCGTCTTTTGGAGGTTGGGGTTGGGGGGCGCGGAGGCGCGGAGCACGGATGGTGAGGTGGCCTGTGCTGACAGGCGGGTAGTGCGACAGCAGTGGATGGAGACATCGACTTGACCAGTAGAGTGACATTCGCATTTCGTGCTTGCCGGAGCCCACAAGGTTAGAGGAAGGGGGGGGAAAATTCAAGAGGACAACAATATCAGACTGGTGTGGTGCTGGCAGGACCGGGGCAGTTAGAACTGGAGGGGGGCTAGAGACCGGAAGGAAAAATAGAGGGTCTAATAAACCCTGTTGCTCTTTGCGCGCCGTTGTCGAAGGGTTGGGTTGTCGTAAGGGTTGTCGACCAGGTTAAGCCAAGTAGGAACTTGATGTCAATGTCAGGTACCGTTGGGTACAGCTACTACTGTGTGTGACTACGCAAGGGACGTCTGCGCAGGCAATCGATTTCACGCGCATCTCATTTGCAGCACCGCATCTGTACGAATAGTCGAGGGGAAACCACACAAAAATGGCGTCGTCAAAACCCACAACCGCAACCCACAGCTGCCGCAGTCACAATCACACTCACAGCAAGATGCGGAAACACCACAGATGCTGTTTGGTCCTGCACCCGCTCCCGGGCTGCACGGACGCGCTCTCGTCCATCCCATCCCGGCCTCCCGCGCTTGTTGGCTCCAGTCGACGACGGCAATGGCGGGTCTCTCTCGAATCCGTTGCTCACGCCCAATCTCTCCTGTCGCTGTCGATATCCAAACAACAAGGGTCATGCCGACACGCAGAGGCAAGAGTGGCTTGATCCGAGTGTTGATCTCTGAGCCCAGACCCTTCTTCACGTCTCACCCGTGCCATGCTTACAGTTGCCAACTGGCCGCTGTTTGGTTCAAGCAGCGTAAAAGAGTTTCCGTCAACACGACAGAAACGGAGCCTGTGGGGGGTGGGAAGGACAGCTGTTTTCTCATCCCACGTTCCACGCGGCCCCGGCTCAGGACGGAAGAGCCGTCAAAGGGAAGCCATCTGGGTCCGCGTACCGCCAAACATGGAAATAGAACCACTGGTCCGACTAACTGTTGGTAGGGAAGAGTGGGAAGAAAGAAAAAACTTAGGTTGCCAACCTCCAACCTTCCTAACCTCCTTTCAGTATTCCTTCAAGGTTCCCGCCCGTTCCCCGTCTCCCCCGTCCCTGTCCGGGTTCGCCCAGGAGCTGTAGCGCGGTAAGCAGTTACAGCAAGCTAGTTGGCCGAGACAGGCAAGCTAAGCTCTGGGCGGACATCCGTCCGATAACAAGACTACGTTTTATCCTTTCGACCAGGTTTGTACACCGAGCCGTGCGGCTACGCACCTGCTCCTGCTTGCCTTACCGACGTTGACGGGATCATCAATTCTCGCTCCCACAGCCCATGGTTGGGCAATTGGGCTTTCATGTCGGTTCCCGATCCATACTTGAACCTGCGCATGCACACGGTGCAAAGAGGAGACAGGAGGCTGCTGCTGATGCGCAACATCCCCGTTTTTTTCTTCTTCTTTTCCTTTATATGCTTTTTTAAGCAATACCTGAGGGGTACTTGATGCAGCCTCGAGCGGGAAACCGTCAACGCTATACTTGATACCCTCGTCTTGGCAAAGGGCTAGCCCACCGCATAATGTTCCGAATCTGAGTGCCCAATGCCTAACCAGAGCAAGTATGGAGCCGTTGGCGGCTGTGAGGGAGAGGAGAGGGGCCTGCTTGCCGACCTGGGAAATGTACCTTGCTCTTGTGGCCCAGATTTGCATCGTAGTGCTTCACCCGTCTATGCAACTTGCTGGACGGACCGAGTCTCGGCGTCGTGTGGTTGATACCACCCAACGGATATATATCTGCGCGCGCACGCCAGCCACGCCCCTCGCGTTCATACCCGGACGCCTCCTCAATGCCAGATGGAGCCAGCAGTGTGCAGAGAAGAGGCGAGGACGCAGGTGGAGGGAGGGTGTGCGTTGCGCAATTACGTCTGAATAAACTCGCCCACGGGGAACAGCACCTGGGCCAGGCCAAGACCACGGTTAAGGGACTTGCCGGTGATCTTCTCGCACTCAGCCCCATTGCCAATGCCCGCTCAGGCGTCAATGCTTTCCCTTCCTTCTTGCGTGCATCCGCGTGTGCGTCTGTCAGTTTCGCCAGCCAAAGCATGTCATGCCAATGTCAAGCTGCCAGACACCAGCGAGCCAGTCGGCGACGGGCGGCAACTGAGATGAGCCTCTCAACAGCTTCAATTCTTTTCTAGTCCGTCGAGGCATCCATCCAGTCGGAGCCCCTCCCCCCCTTGCTAATGTGCCCACCGGCTCTGGCGCTCGTTACCCGTAGTGTGGTTTAATTTGTTTATTTTTCTTGCCCCCTGTGCTCGCCGCTGGTGGCTGTGCCAGCGGCAGCGGATGACACTCTGACAGCATCGAGGAAGATGGGCTGCCCACCATGACAAGTACCTAAGCTCCTGCTACCAGATGCTTCCCCGCAGTGACATCTCGCACAGATCGAGCGCCCAGTCCAAAGGCATTGACCATAATCTTGGTTGCTTGAGCCCAAAATGTCTCTCGGGGCATTTGGAGACGCAGGTCGCAGATGGGCGGGCCTAGCGGCCCCCCCCCCTCCCTCCCTCCATTCGACCCCACCCCAATGCACTTCAACTCAACCTCCAACATGGCAATCTCTCGCCTAGGAGCCAAAGCCGGCCGTGACGTCTATCAGAGCAATGGCATTTCCCTCGAGCCAAGAAGCCCGTCATGCCTCAATCAACCGCGGCCTCGTCTATCCAAGCCCCCCTTCCCCCCTAATGCACTTCTCCCCTAGTTCCGTCACATTCGCGAATCCCGCCATTGGCCCGCAACCGATGGAACAAAGGACCGATTTCCATCACTGGCATCCGGGGCGACAGTTCACACGACATGGGTGCGCACCCGAGCGATTGATGTGATGTATACAGGGCCCCTTTCTCGCATTTCGTCGGGAGAAGACCCGGCCTTGTTCTGTTTTTTTTCCCTTTCTCGGCTGCTTCGGGGCCTGCTCTCCCGTCCGCGTCTCCATGTGTTTCTTTTCTTCCCATTTCTCCCCTTCCCATGCATTGTTCCGCTACCCACCCCCCGGGACGACGGCTTGACTCGGCTTTCACGCCAATCAGCGGACGCAGCCGCCGTTAAACATTTCCATCTTGGCTCAGTCGTTTATAGCCCAGGTGTGCACCCTCTCTCCCTTTTCCTTCCCCCGTCCTTCCCCCGGGATCCCAGGCAAACGGTGTAAACCGATCAGCCCACCCGATTGGGACTCACCCCCGGATCGGCTATATGCTGGGCGATGCATCAGGAGAGAACCCAAACAAGGTCTGTCGTATGCAACTCGTCTTTTTTTTCTCTTCCGCCCGAGGGTGACGCGGATCAAGGTTGTTGAGTTTGTGTTCCTTTTATCCGCCTGTCCCCCCCAATGTTTATGCATGCTATCGGAGCTTTGGCTAGTTGTCCAACCCATGCCAAGGTTAGAACTTGTTTCTCTTTTTTCACTTTCTTTTCTTTGTTCTGCTGTTGCTAAAGTATGTGTGGGTGACAAAGATGTGACACGCAATCATCGTGTGTAAAACCAGTAAATGAAATGAACAAAAAAACATGATTGGCTCGACGTCCTATTCTTTGCTTTTTAGCTCCATGCGTTGTTTGGCTTATCGATATCCTATCCTTCCTTCCCTTCGTCCTTTGGGGGATCCCTATTCATGTCACCGCCCGCATGTGTGTCATTGTCTTCTGGCATTCCGCTTCCCTGAGGCGCTGCTGCTCCCAGTCGTCGCGGTCCGTGTGAGACAAGGGCTGTGCTGAGACATGGTGGCACGTCGGAACCGATACTTTCCTTCTGTAACCTTTCTTTTTGAGCCTCAGCAACGTGCCATCGAGGGTCGCACTTCGAGACATTTTCGAATCCTTCTCCGAGACGAGAAGCACACAGCCGCGCCGTGTGCAGTGAGTGACAGGTTGTGGTGACCAGCCCTCCCCTGCGCAGTTGTGTGCGGTTTGCACCTTGCTCACTTGCAGCCAATCCGACGGCATCGGCCGAGGTCTGGAAGCGTGACTGTGTTCGATTCGATGCACCCTCGCCAAAAGTCGGCACAATCCTTTGAGACATACGTCATCGAATCAGGAGCTTCTGTGTTGGCCAAGCTGTGGCGCAGAGGATTCAGATACCGCATCGCCTTCATCACCAACCGCCGTGACAGATAGAAGCCAACGACTCCTTCCCAAGCGGGGTCTATACATGATTGTTGATAATCCTCATCACCAACACTCGCTTCTGGTGATTGATAGAGTGTGTTGGGAACCGATAAACCCCGACGTTGAGTTGGGGGCAAAAAGAAAAACAGGAAGAAAAAAACAAATCCTTGCGTCCCTCGTGTAACCCTCGTCCAGCCTAAATGCAAGCCGAGGTTTCATTGTTCGGGAACATGGCAAAATGGAAGCGAGGCCTAAGTTTTCCAGACGCACTGTGGCTGGCAACGTCCTGTGATATCATCCGGAATATTAGTTCCGTGGTATTATGGCCCTTGGATTATTTCGTTGCAGGTTGGCTTGGCCTTCTGCTCATCCCAAAAGTAGGATCGATGCTATCTCTCTGAGTATTACGTGACTGCCTCGCTACCCCCACGCTTATTCACGACATTATCAACTTGCTGTAATTTCAGTCACGCGCACACTGTACCTATGTGTTCTTCTTCAGCTCGCTGGCCAAAGTCTGGATCCCATTCTCTCCCTCCGAAATCCACAAGTCTACCCATTTTTTGGCGTCCTTGTACTTCTCTCCGTCCTTGGGCCACGACTCTTCCAGTTCCCTCTCGATATATATCGTCTTGAAGCCATGGCTTCTTGCCGCTTCGAGATCATAAAGATGAGCCGCGACCATCGCAATCTCCTCGGGCTTGAGTCCCAGTTTCGCCGCAGCACCTTTGTACACAATCGCGCTCGGCTTGTAGGTTTTAAAGTCCTCGGCCGAGATTACTTCTTCAAATCCCAAATCTCCATAGTCGTTCAGGTCACGCAGCAGCGCCCTGTTGCCGTTGGAGAGCATGGCCGTGACATAGTTCTTCCTGTCCAGCTCCCTTACCCCCTTCTGTGAATCACCCCAAGGTCGAAGGCGATGCCAGACGAGGCTCAGTGATTCCACCTCTGGAGGTGTGTACAAGTCTGCAAGGTTCCATTTCTTCAGTAGCTTCACGAGGCTATCATGTAGTTGTTGATCAACCGTCTTCCATACGTCTTTTTTGGCATTGAAGGTTGAGGTAAATTCTCCGTATTCGCCGCGCCACTCCAGCGCAAACTTGCCCCAGTCTTGGTTTCCGATTTTATCAAGTTCGCTTTTGAGATTTTGCGAAATTTCCGAGTTCTTCTTGCGGTGTGCTCGAAGCACTAGCTCCTCAGTGACCGAAGAGTTCCAGTTGACAACTGTACCAAACACGTCAAAGGTGAAAGCCTTGACGTTGGCGAAAGGGGAGTGGATTTCGGGTAACATGGTCGTCGCAGGCGTGCTATTTGCTCAGTTGAGAGCGTCGAATTGGTTGGATTCAACAAACTCAGTCCTTGGCGAGAGAAGTGGCGAGACCAGGCCGACAGTCACATGACAATACATGACAAAGTTGTCTCGGATGACTAAATGTGAGCCATGAAATAAGTTTGGATTTTTATTAGCCCCTCGCATTCCAAGTTGAGCTGAAGCCACGCAGAAGCTAAATTGTATTGCAGTATTTAGTATTTGATCAGATAGTCAGACATGGTTTGTTTAGTCCGATGCTATGCGACAGATGCAGCTATAGGGTAACCTTATGCGGAGTCAGGATCCAACCCAGTAATGTATCCCATATTTTTGATAATAGAAACGCACAGTTTGTTTACTTGGCAGCGATGGAAACTCATCTTTTATTTGCTGTGAGAAATTGCATTTGTTGTCTTTGGTGATTACATGAACAGGGGGTACCTGCAGCAGTGGCTTCGGAAACCCGGCAACGTACTTTTGTGGCGAGGGGTTCCTCATGCGACAAGTCAACATCGTTCAGCCATAGTTGCTTCACGTCATCATAACAGCCAAGCGTTCAAAACCACCAAAAACATGCCACCGCCACAGGCAGTCGCATACTGAACACCGCAAAGGACGCACCGATATCCCGGAGATGCGAGACCACTTCCTGGGCCGCCACTACGATGCGGCTCACAGCACTGGTCCTTGGAAGTCGCTGAATCCCACAAGGCGATATATCACAGTCGAGGAGCAGCCTGCCGCATCGCTAGAAGGGGAAAATGAGGTTTTTGAGCCAGCATCTAGGGATATTCCGGCAAAAGCAGCATATCTCTGGAGGAGCCGGGACAACAGAAAGGGTCGACACGCTGTGGTCCTTGGCCATGACCCGCGAAAGCACCCCTCGGCGAAGGCGCCGAATCCAACCAACACATGGAAACAAACAGCTCGCGGTATACTGAAGATGTTTGCGAGATATCCCATATGGGATATTTCCTACGACGTAGCCGTGGTCTTCACCATCGGCAAGTCCTATTGTTTGCGTCGGTAAGAATGAGCTGACATTCCATAGGTTCAGTTATATGGGTCATCAATGGTTTCTTTTCCTGGCTCCCGGTTCAGGATCCATCATCAGAGTTTTCGGGAGAGACAACTTGGGGAGCTGGGCTCACAGCAATAATTGGAGCCACCGTGTTCGAGTTTGGATCAGTGCTGTTGATGCTCGAGGCTGTCAACGAAAACCGATCTGACTGTTTTGGATGGGCCATGGAGGAGTCGCTGGACGGGGTCCTGCACGTCCGCAAGGCTCACCAATGCCTTCACTCACATGCTCAGACACGATCCTTTGTTAAAGAGGCGGATAGCAAACAGGGAGCCAATTCCCCCAGCTCCCCAAGCACCAGAAATCCCACGAGAACGTGGTCTTGGTGGCCAACATGGTATGAACTCAGGACGCACTACTTTCGGGAAGTTGGCTTCCTGGCCTGCTTCTCGCAACTGGTCGGTGCCACCATCTTCTGGATTGCGGGCATCACCTCATTGCCGCCAATCCTGAACAACCTCTCTGAACCGGCCGAGAATGGCGTCTACTGGGCTCCCCAAGTCATCGGAGGCATGGGGTTCATAGTATCAAGTGCCCTGTTCATGATCGAGGTGCAGCCTCGCTGGTACATTCCCGCGCCGAGCGTCCTTGGGTGGCACATTGGGTTGTGGAATCTGATAGGAGCCATTGGGTTCACACTCTGCGGGGCGCTGGGCTACGGGATATCGCGCCCGGCAGTTGAGTACGCCGTAACATTGTCGACGTACATCGGCTCTTGGGCCTTTTTGGTGAGTGCCGATGCAGCTGGACGGGCACGGAAGGAAGTGGCTGACGAGTGGTCCTCAGATCGGGAGCATTATCCAGTGGTTTGAGAGCCTGAGCAAGTATCCAATATGGGTCGATGAGAAGGTTGCATCGCTTACAGCAATATGATGTGATTCGGAATCCTACATGTCAGGTTGAGTGTGCTTCGCTTTGGCGACGAGCATTGCATGGATAAGCACACGCAGAGCCGGGGCTACAAAAAAAAACGCTTTGACAGCGAAAACTCGACGCGTGCTACGTTTGCCGAGTGATTAACCTGGCGAGCATCAGGAGCCATCTGGGTTGAAGGCGCATTCTTGTTTGACGATATGCAGCCTCTAATGCTGTACCCACTGTGGTGTGCATTTCGGTTGGCCGTCGTAGTTGGGGAACCACATGGTCATGGAGACAAATTGCTGCTGAAAAGCATTCCCTAAGCGCTCCGGGTCCCCTTAGAAGACAGGGTCCAAGTGTGATAGGGCGCAATGGCTTTTTGCATAGAAACCCTGCCCTTGTTCTCTGCACGGCTCGAGCCCGCTCGATTTTCGTTGCATCGGGTGGGTATCAGCGAGGGTGCGTGGGCATGACGAAATGCGGAACTGCTCAAAGAAGTGTGCTTTTTTTGTTAGGGCTGCCAGCATGTTGATGGATTTTTAATTAGACCCGCTGTGTATGTTGAAAGTTGAGTTTTGAGCAAAAGAGCGTATGTGGTGGATATGGGGCTGTTTAGGGTATTGTACGCAACCTTGATCTGAGCATTGATGATACAGTCTGTTTGCACAAACTGGTCCAATGCGGAATATGTTTACATTCTTCACGTTGCCTCCCGATTCGTTGTGCTAGCTTGCTGAGTTATTGCCCCAGATTTTGATGATTTCAATACGTTTGCAATGAGATATGCGCCTGGGATTTGTCTTCCTCAAACTCTAGCAGTTGCACTGAACCCCGCACCAGCTCATAAATAGACCTCATCGTAAATACCCCATCACTCACTGATGGCAGTTGTGCCGTATTCCCCAGCCTAGACCCGGTGCTTGCGACTCTAATTTTGACGAGGGAAATGACGCTGGTGACTGATCACTCGCAAATGTGGGGATGGGGACTGCGGGTGAGGTTTAGAGGGGTTGTCGGAGACTCAACTGTTGAAAATCAGTCAATGCAGAAAAATGACAGCAGGCAGCAGAAACACAAGCAATCACAGTACATCGGACGTCGCATGATTTTCGTATCAGTATCAAGCCTAGAATAGGTTGGATGTGGCAGGGCAGGTTTCAGCGCAATACGTGGTTGGCCAGCCGTCGACGGCCGACATGTTTGATTGACAGATGCTTGCATCATCACTCGGCACACAGTTTGATGAGGGTTGCGACTTTCTTGTCACATTTTCCGAGATTTTTCTCTTTCGCTCTCGCGAACAAGACAACGCAGTGTTTCAGGGCTGCGCAATTGCTAACATTGGAACAGTTGATTATCCCTTGCAGCCCAACCAACCGATCCGGCACCTTCGGCGGGTGCGACTTGCATCCGCAACGTGGAGCCCAGAATATCATCGGAGCATTTTCAACCCAACTGGGCCGGCAATTCTGAATGTCGGTGAATGAGCTGGAATGCTGCGCCTTGCATTACCCCCTCCAAAAAAAAAAGGTCTACAAAAAGGTCCGAATGGAGCCAATAGTTGCTTCTTACACGGAAGGAAAAAGAAAGTCGACTCCTTCCCCATCCCCCACGGCGATCATTAACGCCAACGCCGAGGATCGGGGTAAAAAACGAGGAAAGCAAGGGCTCACCAGGCCAATGGGAACATCATGCAAAGGTGGCACGCTATCGAGCGTGACAAAGACCTCAAACACATCTTGAGACGACCGCGTGCTGAGTGGCGGCGACCGAGGCGGAAGATCATTGCTTTTTCTCGCCCAGCTCTATGTAAGCCGTCATGACTGGCAAAAAGACTGGCGCTGTGGCGCTAGAGACCACCCCGGGCGAAGTGGACTGCACCCACAGGTCAATGATTGCCGATAGAGAGGCGAGGAGACGTGGATCGCAAGGGGGTATGTGTCTTTCGGTGCCGGAAGTCGTCCCGGGATGCGTATTCCCAGGGCTTCCGAAAACCAACGCTCCACTGATAATGTGCAGTGGCGGCGGCCCAAGGCTGGATTTCCCCTGACTTGAGTGACTTGGCGTCCGACTTGACCAGAGAGGGAAAGGAAAAACAAACAATCCTCAACCTAGCAGAGGCACCAAAGTGCGCCAGGCAAAGCGCGTTCCGGGCCGTTTTTTTTCAGTGGCTTCGGACATTTGACGTCTTTGGTGCTGGCCTGGAGAGTCTTTTGTGACCAGCTGCAGCACGTCCTTCACCTCTCACCGAGCATGGATTGCCCGACGATCACGAACTGTCGCGGCTGAGCGGGAGAACACTACGACTGTGACAAGCCGGGACATGGGTTGCTTGTCAAGGGATCTGGATTGGCTTCGTCGCAGACTCTTTAGCAGGGGATGGGGAAAGTAGGGAGGGGGAGAAAAAAAAGGTCGCCCTGTACCAAACAAGTAGTCGTCATCGCAGGCCGCTGACGACCCCAGTCTTGGACCGATTGGGTCTTTTGAGTCTTTTTTGGGAAAAACCCTGTTGAGTTCAGTTGACGTGGGGTTTGAACGGTGGGTGATGAATAATTGCTTCCTTTTTTTCTTCTCTCCTTCGCTTTCACTCAAGACTATCCGAGCCGTGCCCCTCGGAGTAATGAACCAGACAAATGGTTTTTGTGGATCGGATGGGACTGAGGTGGAAGCGGGAACCAAGTCGCTGGTCCAGGCTAATTTGGAGCGACGTGGTTTGGGGGACCCGGTTAGAAGCAATCACATCACGCGCCAGCGTCGCAGATGAAAAGCTTCCCGGCGACTGGCGGGAGTTGAGAGTTGGTGGTGGCGGATGGCAGGTGGCGCGGCATTGAGATGAGATGAAAGGCGCGCTCCCGTAACGGCCGGAAGGGATGATGCGCGTGCTAGAGCAATGTGACAGGAGAAGTGACAGTGACAGTGACGATGCAATAGGGGTTGCATCCGTCGCCAGATCGTGGGCGATAATACCTTTCGTCCATGTAACATCCGGACCCGGGAAACAAGGGACTGCGGAAACTCTTTTTTATTTTTTTATTTTTTTATTATACGCACGCACGTGCTGGAAGCCCATTTCAGTGGGTACAATGGAGTGAAGAGGTGCTGCCAGTCAGTCGCGCGGCAGTTTTTCCAACAGCGATGATGTGTCTCCGCTTGACCGCCGTTCATTGTCGGCCCAATTGATGGACGCTTCGTGAATGTAGGTCTCGGAACCATGTTAAACACCGAGCTGATGCATGATATTTATCTGTAACCTTTTTTTTTTTTCCGAGCCTCTTGAGCAACACACGGATGACGCTTGGGCGAGCAAAGGATGGGATATTGCGTTCTTGATTGGGCTATTCAACTACGATGAAATGCTGCCTTGACCTTGCAATCGTCACTCTGTAGAGTTTTTTATACAAGCAATTTATTTAATCGAGACCGCGGTGGAGTTGAGACGAGCAGCCGTCATCTGGGGTGCAGCACTGGATGAGCGTACGTGCATGTTGGTGCGGGCTGTATTAAGCGGAATTGCCGTGCATATTGCATAGGCGAGATGCTCGGACTTTTTAGACACGAGGGTTGCCCAGGTTCGGTGCTGGCCTGCTGGGGTGCACCTGGACCTTTTGAGTAACACCCACCGTTTGTGTCATTTGCTGGCTGTCTTGCTCGCGTGTTTCTCTGTGTGGGATAAAGTATATTCAGAAATAAAAGACATCGCCATGGTGTACAATGTATACTTGGCATGCCATGATTCAGAAGGCTCCCCCCTTGCACGGAATAATTGAGTGGCCGTGATGACGAAGACTGAAAAATTTGTTCTTTTGGCCAGGCAAGGGGCTGGGCCAATTTTAGGGCACGATGGCGGAGCATGCGAGGAATTCGGCAATCGCTTAGCATGTGCAATCTGCTGTATGTATGTCTAATACAGCCTTGTTGGCGAGAAATGGATTAGAGCCATGGGTGTTGATAGGCATACGATGTGGGATAAGATTGGCTGAGACGTGCTCTTGAGTCCATGTTTCCCTGACAGGAATCCCCTGCTTTGGCTTTCGCTTGATCCACGGGCCGCCAACGGAATCTTACATCTTATGAACGGTGGTAATGTCAGGGTGTAGTGTTAAGCCACACGGAATTGTGCCTGCCACACGGAACTTGGGAGAGCCGATGGCTGAGGGACGATGCGGTGCCGTATGGTGGTGGGTGCATTTACGATCGGTGAGAGTAACGTCGATTGCGAGCGCACACTGGCTGTTTTCTGGCGTCCTGAACTACCGGACCATGACCTTGTTCGTTTTGCCCGCAGGTTCAACCACCGCGCACTTGCAGCAGAGTGTTTGAGGTTTTCGAGGATATCGAGGCGGTGCCTAGTCGCGGACCAGGAATATTCGACTTTAATTCGAACTTTGCTTTTTGTGCTGGACCTGGAAACACGAGGAAAGACCCTCTTTGGGCAACAAGCTAATGATGGACAAATCCCTGGAGAGCCTGAGGGATATCAGAGTGCTTGGCCTGGGCTCGCCCTCACGCCATGATTCAAGCCGAAATGGTAGTTGGAGAACCCCTTTGAGGCTTGATCAACGGTAGAGCCAAGAGGCACAGCACTGTTCCGCAAGAGCAAGTGATTTGGTTCTGATGGCAACGAATGAGGAAGCAAGGGCCGACCTTGCAGCGAAATCTGCAGGTTGACGGCGGGCGAACCGTTTCATTGCTTGTTTGGATGCATAAATGCAATACAGAGAAGTGTGCATCAAGCATATTCCTTGTGCTCTCGTGTTATGTGGAAATGGAAGATGACCCACCCGTCTGCACCAGGTGGGATCATCGAAGAGGAAATTGCAACGGCCCCACTTCTCCAACCCACTACAGCACCCCGCAGGCCGCAGAAGGGACCTCCAGCGATTCCAAGGGCGGTTTAGTTGATGCGTTAGCGGCTTCCTCCAGGGGAGCTTTCCCGGGGAGCGGGGCTTGCGAGACCACGCCGTAAGTGGGTGGAGGATGCGAAGCGCCATCATCTCGACGGTCCCCCTGAGGTCTTCAAGAACATTGTGCCTATCTTTGTTCGGAGTAGCAGACGTTGGAGCGAAGCGAGGCTCAGACCAGTTTCCTGCCTGTTTAGACTCAAGGGTCTTTTAGGCCAGGAACAAATGGACAAGTGCGAAACTTCTAGTGGGCTCTTGCACACCACATCGCTGGGAAAATCTAGATGGCCGTTTCAACATGTGCATCTCGGCACCGCGGTATCGATATCCGCGCGGGCACCGATGAAAGCAGCCAGGCACCTCGACCACCGGTCTACTACTGGCCTGCCCGGGTCCTTGGTCTCTTTATTTGAGTCCAGGTCCTGATATTGCAAGGGTATTTGTGATGTGTGAGTGGATGGACCCCTGTTGGAGCCAGCCCAAACCGGCCGACGACCAACTTGGCTAGGCTGGGCCATGTCCCCAGTCTTTCGACGCTGATTGAAGGTAGAACGGCGCGGCGACCAGTGTCAATGGAGGAGAGCCGAGAAACATGACAGACGCGACGGGACGGGACTCGATCGACCTCGAATCGAATCACGCGCCATGTTGAAAATGGGACGAGGCGACGGCCGGGGGTGCGCTCAGGTGTGATGGGATGGACCGAGTTGGTTGGATATCCCATTTGCCTTCTCTCTCACATCCCAACGGGTACTCCTTTGGGCGACAAGTTTGGTATCCAACCAACGTCTGCTGTCGCCCCCAATACCCTTGCGTTCCATCAGCCTGTTCTGCCTCACAACGTCACCCCCTCCATTCCCAATCGTCAGTCAACAAGCCTCGCTGACCCTTAATCAAAGTAGCCATGCCCGTCCTCTCGGGTCTCCGGGCTGCCTCCACCCTCCCGCGCCGCTCAAAATTGACGGGACCCTTGTCTAATGTGCAATATCGATTGTCCACCCCTGTCGGCCTCGCTGGTACGTACCGGCGTCGACAAGCGTGAGCTCTCCCGCGCTAGCTGCTGCATGTTCCTCGCCTTGCAGCTGTCGACTGAACGGGACATGGACTCTCTATCTAGACTCCTCCACGGCTCTCGTCTCTGCTCGCCTTGTCCTTGTCTGGCTTTGGCAAGGTCCGCACCGGCGAACGCCCAGGCAAGTGGATACAAAACAAGGTCTTGGGTCTCTGCATCCGCTCATGCTCTGATCGCCCTCTGGTGCCCATGTATTATTTCCTCCTCCGCATGCTACGTAGTCTACGCCTCCCACGCCGTCTCCTTTCATACATTCTTTTTCTCTATTTACCAAGTCGCTTCCTCTCCACCTGGACTGGTGCTGGTGTTGGTGCTGCTTCTTGATGCCCCTCGGCACTACCTCGACCAAACGCCCAGCTCTCGTCCGCAAACCGTCGCACCGTTGCATCATCTGCTTTTGCAACAGGTCATGACGTCTCGGATGCCTCAGAGTCCGTAAACCCACGACGGCGGCCCTGAGATCCCAATTGTTGCCATTCTTGAGTAAGTTGAGATGCTCTGATACAAAAGGGGAAAGAAGTTCCCCCGAATGCCAATTCCCCTTTTCGGCTGAAGCCAAAGCGCAAACCGAGTCCCCAACGGCGCGTCTAGTTGTGGTGATTACTGACTTGGTTTTTTTGCCGTCATAGCTTGCGTCCTTCTTTTTGATCTGTACCTGACCAAGGCGGCCGGCCTCCAGCCTTGCACTTCCTCCATTCCCTTCGACGACTCTAAGTCCTTTGAATTTCTTCTTCCACTGCACTTCAGACGAATCTCTTGCTACGCGCTGTGCATTACGAATTGACCTTGCTTTGAATCGCATCTTGACGATAGACACCGCACGGCCGATCCCCCTTCCCACGCACTGACTTGCCCACGATCTCATCAACCACCACGGACCACAGCCCTTCGAAATCGGGCATTTTTGCTAAATCTCCTATAATTGCGGTCCGTGGCGACGCCGAGCACCATCCGCACCGGCTCTTGATTTTGATTATCAGACGACACTCTCTAGCATACAAACAGCGCATCGATGCGAACCTATCATTAAAGACAGACACGGTCCTTTTTCTTCTCTTTTTTCTTTCTTTTTCTTACCGTCGTATACCTTGACCGCGTCTCCTACGTAAGTCATTTCAATAACCTGTCCCTTCACGGTCATTGGGGGGCTCATATCTCGACACCCTTGCACGCATGACCACATTGCTTTTGCGCATGCTGACTTCGTCAGGGTATAGTGCCTCCTTGATGTAACATTCGCCCCACGGAGACCGTTTTGTGTCATTCTCATTGCAAGTTACTGGGTGCAAGGGTCACCGCAGTTGAGAACTGACTTCTCAGACAGCCGCTATCGCTGTATCAAACCCACCCTCTCCCGCTTTTCTCATAAGCTGGCGTTTTGATGGTGGGAGTTGTCCACTTGCAAATTCTGTTGGTTTGAAAGCTTGTTTCTCGCAGCACATCTGTCAAGATGGGTGCCTGGGAGACTGACGACGAGTACCTCAGCGGTCCAGCCGCCACTTCTTTGCCTACGCCACAGGATACGCCATACCGTACACCTTCAAGCTCCTCGAGAAGATCCCGACGCTCAGCGACGCCTCCTGGCAAAGGCAAATCCAAGTCCCCACCCCGTGACAAGGCTTCACGGCGCTCCTCAAGGGACTTGGCTACGGACGAATCGATCAGTATCCTTGATCCTCGGAGGTTTACCCCTACCCTCCATGCCAATTTAGTATCCGAAATCTTGGCTTTGCGAAGGGACCAAGAGGAGAAGATAAAGTTGATTGAGACATTGGAGCTTTCTCTGCACACGACCAGGGAGGAGCGAGACACGTTGCAACAAAACCTTGCCAATACTGGCAAGGAGAGTCGATCTCTCAAACGCCAGCTATCTCTCCTTGAAGGAGGAACCTCGTCGGCTTTAGGAGAACTTGCCCGAGAAAGAGATGAGGCTGTTGAATCAGTTACAGAGACAAAGAAGCGACTGGAGGCTGCGCAGAAGAAGGTTCGAACTCAGGAAGAAGATTCCCAGCGAGTGCACGAGCTGTTGGCAGAGGAAAAGCAGTCATGGGAAGAGGAGAAGCGCAAGTATGAGCGCAAGATCCATGTTGCGGAGAGTCGGTTGAAAGTTGTGCTCGACGAGGTGGCTGCCTACCAGGCTGATCAAGCTCAGCATGTTGATGGACATGGCCTCGACAGTGAGGCTGAGGAGAGCGGTCGGGAGAATGACGGTGCCAGTATCCGAACCATGAGCATGACCAACAGTGTGCGGTTCTCCGTAATGACTGGACCGGGCTCCATGAGACCCAACGGCAACTCGCTAGCCGATGAGTTGAACTTTGACGATGATGAGCAGAGTGATATGGACGGGCGCGACAGTGCCCTCTCCAACTATCACCCGTATGTTCATTCTCGTAATTTTAGCCGGGACAGCGTCATGAGCCGGATGCACCGTCGGAACCAGAGCCTAGAGAGTTTGAAGCGGTCAGGAAGCGTTGCCCGTAGCAGACTGTTCATGAACCAGTCGGTGCTCGAGGCCCTGGAAGGAGAGGAGGAGGAGAGCGAGACACCCGCGCCGAAGCCTTCCTATGTGGATTCTGGAATTCAATACTCTCCACCGCCTTCTCCCAAGATAGTGCCCTCGAAGCCTTCGACACCTGAGCCCGTCTTGTCGCGCAGCAAGTCTCCTGAGGTTGAGTACTCACCTCGCACAGAGGTTGAGATTGAGGCAAACCAGAGCCGGAAGCGCGTGCATGTTGCTCGACCTCTCTCGATTGAGCCAATCACTGTGAGAAAGCTGATGGTTTCGGCATCCTCACAGACCATGGAGGATCCTCCATTGACACCTCCCAAGACTCCAAAGTCTCCTATTCGACCACCACCCCCCCCTCCCATTGAAATTAAGAAGCCTGAGATGACCACATCGTCAACACAAACCGATGCCCCTGAGCCTGCACCTCTCACACGCTCCTTCGTGTTCCCTCCTATGCCGCCCTCCCCGCCACTGGCGATCCCAAGCATCAGTGTTCATCCACCCACCAGTCGACCCACGACCCCGAGGGAGCCTCGTCTCCCCCAGCATTTCAAGGATTTCGGATGCCAAGTCAGTATCCTGGCTCCCGTTGCTACCTCCGAGGCTGGTGTTCAGACGGAAGGCATCCAGATTGACAAGCGATTGGCTTTGCTTCCCGCTCACCTCCAGCCATCCTCCATTACCTCTAGACCTTCCTCTCCTAACCCGCCGCTCATTGGCGATCCGCCCAAGGCTTTCACACCGGTTCCCGGCAATGTCCCCCCTCGCAACCCCCGCCGGCTGACGAGACGGGACCTTCCCGATATGCCGTCATCACCCATTTCGATTGCCGACTCTGAACCAACTCATGACGCTTATCCTGGAAACAATGACGACGGCCCGCTCTCAAGTCAAAAGGCTCCGATGCGGCGACCGCATCGGTTCAGCAGCCTCTTTGCTGGCTTTGATGGCGCTAGCTCCGATGAAGTGGACGAGTTTGGTGAGTATGACATGAGTGACTCTGAATATCGAACCGCCTTGTCTGCACCCAGGCCTAAATCCGTCACTGCTACAAGGTCGAAGCGAAGCTCAACTGGTACGGTGACCACAAACGGCACCGTCCCAGGTTCACCTGAGCAGGTTACAATGAAGCAGGTTTCGCGTGGTTCCGTTAAACCGTTCGCTAATGATATCATGAACTACTTTTCGGAGAACAAGGAGAAGGAGGTGCCTGTTCGTATGGCCTCTGTCAAGTCTGGTAGAATCTTTGAGAAGAGTCCCGCTGCAATGTCGTCGAACCGTGCTAGTGTTATGCGCAAGGCTGCCATGATTCAGAGCGGGATTGCCAGCCATCAAGGTAGATCCAGGAGCCCCAGCTTGCAAGACTCGAAAAACCCTCCCTTTCCGATACCCACAAGAGCCAGCTCGAGGAAGGTTCCATTCAGCTCCAGCGTCCCAAGTGACGGGCAAAGAAGCCCCACTCGCGGTGAGATGCTTTCTCGTCGTGGAAGCCGAAGCCACTACCGCTCTGGCAGTATCAGAAAGGTGCGCTCGGCTGCGGCATTGCCCAGGAACCAGCGATATCGCCGCCAGGGCAGTCGTTCGCCTCCGCCGCTGTCTCCGTCCACGGAGGCACCTGAGAGCCCGGGCCTGCCTCCTCTGCCCAGGAATGATATTACTACTCCTCTTGGCCGGCCTCGACAATACCGACACCAGCATCAGCTGTCTGTAACCACGGACAACACCATGAGCAGCGATCCCCCACACACCAATGGTGGGTCTGTAAACAGCAGCTCACAAAACAATACTGTGGTCGACGCTATTGCGCAGACAATGGTTGGCGAGTGGATGTTCAAATACGTTCGCAGAAGGAAGTCTTTTGGTGTTCCAGATGCAAACCGCAATGACGAAAACAGCAATGACCGCCACAAGAGATGGGTCTGGCTTGCTCCTTATGAGAGGTCAATCCTCTGGAGCAGCAAGCAGCCGTCTTCTGGAAGTGCCCTCATGGGCAAGACAGGTAGAAAGTGTAAGTTGTTCCCCCTGATTTCCCCGATACCTATATCGCTAATAACCTTGCAGTGGTTATCCAATCCGTACTGGACGTGAAGGATGACAACCCCACTCCTCGAGGCACCCCGTCTTTGTTCAATCGATCAATTTTGATTCTGACACCTCAGCGAGCCTTAAAGTTCACGGCTACGTCTGCCGAGCGTCATTATGTTTGGTTGACAGCCCTGTCCTTCCTGGCACATTCCTCGCAGGCTCTTCCAGAGAACATATCACAACCCCAAATTTTAGATAAGCCCGCCCCTCTCCCTGAGTTTGAGATGCCCAAGACCAAACTGAAGCGGGGCGGTATTCGAGACTCAATCAGACTGGCCAAAGGTCGTCATCATCTGCCAAAAGCTGCTCCACCCAGCATTCCAAGCATTCCAAGCGCTCCCTCATCACAGATGGGTGATGTCTTGTCTTTCTCCATGGTCGACTCTGTTGGAATGATTTCAAGCAACCACTCGAGGGATGGCTCCGCTGACGCTGCTGAACCCCCCATGATACCGCGTTTCCATGAGCGCAACAACCCGCCTCCACCTGGCCACGGCCGAAAGCGAAGCAATACCGGTGGTCATGTTCCGCCTCCACTTTCTTTCCGCGGCTTTTCTGGCCCAGCTGGAACAGGGCATCATGCGGCAACCAACAGCACTGCCGGTGCCAGCATTGGTACAGCTGGATCCTCCGATATCTACCAGTCACAGGCTTCAAGCGCTGGCACATGGGCCATGAGCCAGACGGCTTCTCAGCGAACCTCTGAGGCTTCCTCCAGGCCAAGTAACTTCTTTGATGCGATCGGAACGGTGCGGATGGAGGCTTTTATCAGTCCTTTGGCATTCTCTCAGTTCAATGATTATCCTGACGAACAGGATGAGTTCAGACAAGAGGTTCGTCGACGTAGCAAAGAACACCGCAGAAGACAAAGCCGCAGTCGCCATCGGGACAGCTACAGCTCTCGCGGGACTCGGGGAACTGGTGACTACTACGGCAGTAGAACAGCTGGAGAAGAGGACTTCTTTCGAGATGATCCCTTCAGGGGATTTTGAACTGTTGAGAAACGGTGTTGCCTTTCAGGGCCCTTCACTTGAGAGTTGATTGTATTTATTTTTGGCAATTTGGAGCGAGCAAAACTTTATACCCTTTTTTGTACATTATTTTTTTTGGAGACAAGGTCTGTCTTTTGGCCTTCGAGTTGGCCTAAATGAGACTAGACGGGGAGGCGTTTAGGGCTACGTACGCGGTTGACTGTACAACAGAAAAGAAGGAGAAAAGGGAAACTCTAGAGAAGGCAAGGTTTCTTCTCCATATGGGACGCTACCGTAGGTGGCAGGCGGGAATATTCACTCACGGAGTTGAGTGTTGGCAACGAAACGTTGCTCGTGACTAGGAACAAAATCAGGGATGATCCCATAAAAAAAAAAGCGAAATCCCGGTCGTGGACCGCGGACACAGTCGATCTCTTGAATGCAGTCCAGTCTCCTTATTTAGATAGCGTTAAATATGAAAAGAATAAGAATATGGAAGCCTCCAAAGCTTGAGTATTATCTTACACGTTAGATTTCTGCCTATGAATGATGGTATGTGTGCCTCGTGAGAACTAGCTAAACGTGCGATGAGTGCACCTAACAACAATGGTGGCTCAATGCCCTGATTCGTTCAGACGCTTTCACCTGCAGCCCAGGAGAAATGGGATTTATAAACGCTGAGCCTTTGACTACCGTATCTTGTGATGTCGCACGGTGCTGATTATGTGGACTGTCTTGAGCGAGTCGTTGTTTTCATGAACAGTCATCCCAGTCGGGATAGTTAGAGACCAGGTTTTTTTTATTTTTACTAAAGACTAAAGCCGACTCCATAAGTATTTATGTGGCATGAATGGCATCGTTGTGAGCGAGGCTGGCTGCTTGCTTTATATTTGTCGAGTTTTAGCCTGCCTATGATACGAGACAACTGGCTGACCCAAAGCTGGTGGCGGCGCCCCACCGCTCGGGGCCGATGAATTTTCCCACTACCCCGCGATGGGTGACTTTTGGTTGCAACAGCGCACTCTCTCCAAAGCCTCGTCCTCTCTGTCACAATTTTCTTTCTTTCGTTGTGTGCTTTTCTTTTCTTTTCTTCTTTTTTTTTTTGCTATACTGGCCAGTGTCCTACATATAAACCCGACCTTGGAACCTACGTCCTTTCCTCCAGCTCAACCTGCCCCTCCCTCCCTCCCCATCATGGAACCCTCCCCCGCCCCCGCCGAGACGCTGGAGCAGGTGCAGGCTCGCCACCGACGCGAGCTCAAGGACCTGCAGGGCCGGATAACCGGCAAGAAGAAGAACGCGACCAAGAAGACCCGCAAGGGCGTCAACGACGAGTGCGCCGAGCTGGAGCGCGCGACGCGGGACCGGCACGCTGCCGAGCTCGCTGCGCTGAGCGGCGAGGCCAAGGAGGACGCGGGCGACGAGCCAGACGAGGTGGAGGGCAGGGACGAGGACGAGAAGCTGACGGCAGCTACGGAGAAGCTCAGCGTATCCGAACCGGCTCCGCCGCAACAGCAACAACCGGGAAAGAAGCGTAACCGCCAGAAGGAGCGTCTGGCTCGGCGTGCGGCGGAGCAGGAGGCCGCTGCGGTGCGAGCCGAGGAGGAGGCGTCGAGCATGACGGACCACCGCGCCCGCGAAAGCGAGTCGATGAAGAAGACGTTTGAAGCCAACGGCCTCGTAGAGAAGGACATTGTGCCCGACGGCCACTGCCTGTTCTCAGCCATAGCGGACCAGCTGGACCAGAACGGCATCCCCCTCGGCGGCGAGTCCGGCAAGGAGCCGGCGTACAAGGTTGTGCGGCGCGCGGCGGCGGCCTACATGCTGGAGCACCCGGACGACTTCGCCCCGTTCCTCGAGGAGGAGCTGGAGGGCTACGTGCGGAAGATGCAGGACACGGCCGAGTGGGGCGGGCAGCTGGAGCTCACGGCGCTCGCGCGGCGGTACAAGGCGGAGATACGCGTGGTGCAGGACGGGCCGACGCAGAGCATATGCGAGGACGAGGGCGCAGCATCGGGCAAGTCGCTGTGGCTGGCCTACTACAGGCACGGATACGGGCTGGGAGAGCACTACAACTCACTTCGAAAGGCATCATCATGAAAGGGGAGCAGGCACAAGTCCGAGGAAGAGAATGGGAGATGGAGAAGACGAAAAAAAAAGAAGCGAAATCTCTATACTTTTATATCTGTCTGTAACGGTCATGTACAGCGGTTTTGGTATCAGGGGATAAGAATAGCAAAAGACGGACGAAGGACGGAAGGGAGCTGGAACAACAGACTCTCGAGAAGGGGGGGATGGGTGGGGGAAGCTACCTACCGACTCCACACGGAGATGAAGTCGAGGACGGCACCGCTGTCGTCGGTGCCCGCCTTGTGGGTGCGGTGAGGTTTGATGAGGCTCAGGCGGTGCAGGCCCTCGGCTCGGGGCTTGGGGCTGGGCGTCTCGTCGACGGTGCCGTCGGCGTGGTAGGCGATTTCGTCGCCGGGAGCCGAGAGGAGGGCCTCGTAGAGCTCCGGGGAGAGGCCCCACGGGGGACCGTCGGCCGACATGGGCTTTGTCGTCGGGAACTCCAGGCAGACGAGGCGGCCGGTGTGGGTGAGCAGCTCGACGATGCGTTTGGACCATTGGGGCCGGGCTTCGCGGGGGAGGGCGCAAAGGAACTGGACAGTTAGTCGCTGCGTTTTTTTGTTTTGTTTTTGCTCAGATCAAACAACAAGTAGAAACAGGGAAAAGAGAAAGGACAACGGCACAAGGATTTCCTCTCCAGGCGCATCAAGAAGTCGGAGTGAAGGCATAATGTACCGTATAGTCATAGATCAAATCGAACTTTGGGTCCTGGCCGATGGTCTTGGTCCAGTCCTTGGTGAAGAAGTCGCCCGTGACCCAATGGATGGCTCCCTTCTCGATGCCGTCCGCGGGCTCGTAGAGGCCCTCGGCGTCGGCCTTGCTCTGGTTCTCGACGGCGCGCTCGCGGGCGGCGGAGCTGTAGTCGAGCCCCCAGACGTCGTAGCCCCAGGAGCTCAGCAGCAGCACGTCGTGGCCGCGGCCGCAGCCGGGCACGAGGGCCCTCTTCTTCTCGACGGCGCCGGTGGCGTCGCGGAGGGGCAGGCCGCGGTGGTCCTGGAGCTGGGCGTGGGGGACGAGGTCGGGCCGCTGGGAGAGCAGGTCGTGGAGGGCGAGCGACGGCCCGCTGCGGTCCCAGGGCGTCCTGGAGTCGCGCCACGCCGAGTCCCAGCTGGCGCCGTGCTCGGAAAAGGGGACGCCGGCGAGCTGGAGGTTCTGCGATGCCATTGCGTCGGGAGGAAGGAGGGACCGGAGGGACGGAGGGACGGAGGGACAGAAGCGTTCTTTTGCGGTTTTGGTGTGTCTTGTTTTTTTGGGCCCGGAAAGCGGAAGTGCGAGTAGGTGAATTGCGAGAGAAGGCAAAGAAAAGAAAAGAAAGGCGTCTTGCGCGCGGTTGGTCCGAGGTGAGCTTATTTGGCTTGTCGCGGGCAATTGGAGTCGGGAGTTGGGGAGGATGGCGGGGTCAGAAGGGGGGAACGAGGATCACGTCTTTGGATGGTGGGGCAATTCGCTGAGCGACGATGGCGGACGACGACGAGGATTTTGGTCGCAGGGGCGGCGCTGGATGCGGTGAGAGGATTGAGCTTTTCCAAAATGTCCAGCCCATGCAATTGCGAGCTTGGGGCGAGTCAGGCAGGCTGGAGAGGCCCGTGGAATCTAATTATGGATTGCACGTCACCACCACCGCCTTGATTGGGCCCAAAGGTGAAGGGAAAAAAAAGGCTTTCGCGCACACGCGGATAGAGGGGGCTGCTCAGGTGGCGTATATAGTGGTGACCAAGCAACCTCACTTTTCTCGGCTGATGTGGTCGCGTGCATTGTTGAGCGAGCCTGTATTCAAACAAGGCGCTGAGCTGGACCATGCGGCACCGAGTCCCGAAGGATTCCGGCAAGGGGGGAAAACAAACAGAGAAGCCAAAAAAAAGCTACCCGTGCGCTGGCCCTCTAGGCGCTTCCCGTCCCACCGTGACGGGCGGCCGGAGGAAGGGGGGGAGGGAAGATAAGGACGAGGCTAGAGTTTTGATAGAGTCCCCGGGAGGTGGAGGTTTTAGAGGCCGGACGACAATTCCGGGGCACTGGGGAAGGCCTGCACCCAACCCAGGGGGGTGTGCAGCAGTGGTCATGGACCTACGGGCCGCCCGCCAACGTAACGTAATGGATTGTATCATTGCAGCTGATGTTCCGGACTGGGACGAGAGCAGTCATGAGTGGATCTTTTTTTTTGGGTTGGAAAGGAGGGGGAACATAGTTGCGGAGAGGGAATGGGTGAGCGAGTGTATTGACCGAGGTGACATGACGGCAACGCTTCGGACATGATTGTTGCGGTGCTATGCCTGAATCAATAATCAACATCATGATTTATCGAAGATGACTCCATAAAAAAAACAAAGTGGTTCTGGAATTGTCATGTCCTGTCTGCATCATGATATCTGAGCAATGACTACTTCAAGTGCTCTCTGTCCATTGTTCTCGAAGGAAAAAGCATACACATCTTGCGATAAAAAAGAAATATAGTGTGAATAATGTAACTGATTAAACACTATGCCGTGATAGCGTAGGATACTATTCTCAATATCATGCCCATCATGGCATGCGTGCGCGAGCCAGAAAAAAAAAGGGAGCTAACGAGCAGGAACGCATGAAGCTGACAGCTGAGCTGAGCTGATGGCATGAATCGTCACTCAGTAGACGAAGCGCTCGTTTGCCCGGCGGGGAGACAACGAACCATGGTTGCTTTTGCGTTCCCTGCGTGTGTGAGACAATGTGTGTGTGCCTGTGTGTCCTTGAGACAGAGGCCATTCATTGGATTGAAACGAGGGGGGGGGGCGTGCAACTCCGCCTTTTTTTATTTCTTTTTCGCGGGGTCCGTCCGTAGTTTGTGTGTGGGTGAAAGTGTGGGGGCGGGAAGTGGTGGAATACATCTCGAAGAGGTACCAATGCTTGACCAAGAGGTACGGATATGGACTGCGAGTCAATGCACTCGATATTGATATACAAAGTTTGGTTAAAAATAACACATTGGACTTTTTCGGTTTTTTTCATGCCATGCTATTTTTTTTCTTCCTTCCTTTCTTCTTCTTTCCTTTCGGCTCCCAAGGAAAATGCCATCCTGATGAAAATCCGTAGAGTGCAGCAGTCCTTCCCCCCCTCCTCTTCCAGTGTCTCCGCGGCACGACATGTGCACATCATCTGGATGAGACATTGTGCTCAATCCGGCCCCCTCTTCTTCCAAACCCCAACCTTATGATGATCTTACGCCTCCGGTTTCCTGGAAAGGAGGAGGAAAATGAAAGGAAGAAAGAAAGAAAAAAAGGTCTGAGCCACCGGACAAACCCGTCATCACGGGGTCCTGGCGTAACGTAGAGTTTACGACGCCATTGACGAGTTGGGCCGTATTCGCCAGATGCATCCATATCAGCATCATCTACTTTCTGCACCAACCGCCGCCACCACCACCACCACCACACCACCATTTCCAGCCCTGCGTCAGAGGTCTCAGGTGTAGCAAACAATGCACATGCAGTGTCACGCGAGGACCAGGTCTTTTTGCTCATATCAAATCACCCTGCAACGCTTCCCAAACAGGAACTGATCCTACGCGGCAATGCAACGGGATTGAAAGAGGACTGATTGATTATCTTGTTGTGTGCGTGTGCGTGTGAGTGTGTGTGTAGCTTGTTTAAAAAAAACATGTGGTATAATATGCTATCGTATATGCGGGAATCTAGTAATGCTCAAACGGTAACCTTGTCTCATTGATGATCCGTGTATTCCATCCCTCCTTCTTTCGCCCACTTCCGAAACTGTGCGTGCAATGTAACTAATCTATGCAATGATCCGAAAAAAAAAATAGTATAGAGTAAAAAAGTTATTTTGGAAACTCGAGAAAAAAGACCACAAAACGGAAAGAGGTAAAACGCCGGCCGACGTTGGTTTGATGCCCAAACATGGATCCTATAATGGTTTCCCCTCTTCCCTCTCCAAATGCGCCATAACCCCCCTGGGACCGCTTTCCGTTCCTCCCAATGCGGAAGCCAAAAGAAAATGAAAAAAAAATAATACAGCGAAGAGAAAATTAACAGCCAAGAACAAGACGAGGTTGCTTGTCCAATGTTTCGCAAATGCGGGTCGGGAGGGCCCCAATTCGTAGATCAAGACGCTGAAAGCTGCGCTGGCCATTCATAATCCATCGTGTTGTCATTGCCAACAACCACAGCCATCTCCAGTGGTCCAATCCAGCCCGAACACACATTCACGCGAGACTCACTTTCGACTCAAACCACCCGCCTTTACTTCCATCGGTCCATTTTCGGGCAATGGACCGGGCATGAGAGCCCCACACCGCCCTAAGCCGGCGATTATGCCGGGAGATGCGATTATCGGGCGCCCACTATGTGGCACCCATGCCCCATCGAACCACCCTTGGCCGCAAATGGAAGCGCACGAGAAGGGCAGCCAAAGAATTAACCCAGAACCCGAGGCTGCCGCGCCCGCTTGGCGCTAACTCCATCACCTTGCGCCTCGGGGGACCCTGACGGGCCCTGCGACGGCGAGGAGCAGGGAGGGGGGAGTGCCTGTCCAGCCGCGAGACGGGAGACCGGGGAGGGTTTTTTGGTCGTCACGACAGGCCATTGTTGCATGCAGGCCTCGGAATCGGAATGGGGGTGGGGAGCTGTGGGAGAGCATCGTCATGAAGATGAAGAATGCAACCCAACCTTTTCTTTTTATGGTTCGTCTTGCTTTTTTTTTTTCAGTGATGTAGGTCTGTTTTTTTTGTACAACCCGAAAAAATTGGCTGTGCGGGCTAGTTTTCTTGGAAGGTCGTGTAATTTCCTAGATTTTTTCGTCTCTGTTGGTGAAGGGATTGATGAGATAGCTTAGCCCAGCCGCTGCGGGCGGCTCGTGGTCTAGGCCCTCGTTTCCCCATGTTGTGCTGCTCGGCCTACGGAGTAGGTCGACACGAGGCGTAGATGGTCGTTTAGTTAGATGCCACACTCCTCAAAGTCGCGCACCATGACGGCCATCTGAGCCCGCTTGGCAGCCTCAGCAACAAGGTTGAAGTCTTTGAGGAAGACCTCGGTCGACGACGTCTTGGTCTGCGGGGGAGCGGGTTGGGGGATCATCTGAACTGTGGGGGATTGCTGGGCCGAGGAGGCAGCGGAGGAGTTGTTGCTGTAGCTGGGGGCGTTCATGTTGATGTCGTGTGCGAGTGTGTATATGGGTGTGAGATAAGGTGGTGTCGTTGAGTAGTAAGCTGAGGGAAAGCACGAGCAGGAAGGAGGAGGTTTATATATATGCGTGAGCACCAAAGGAAGAAGAGCAGGTCAACCTTTCAAGGGCAGGGATGGGGCGTCCTTTATTGATTGGTGACCCAAACCTGGCATCCACCTCAATGACGTTCAAGCCGTGCTTAGCGGGCTGGGGCAAGGCGAGCGAGGAAAAAGAAAGTGCTGATGCGGTGATGTACACGGCCAGGCGATTGGCGGACGACAAGTGACAGGGAGGGTGCTTGGATACGATGCTGCCTTGACGAGAGGGTGTGACAAGCCTGGGCGGTGGTGTGTTTTCTTTGTCTCACAAGATGGAGGGGGGAAAGCAATTGCGAGGCTGTATTGGAGGGAGGGATGCTTGCAATGGAGCGGTGACGGTTGGGGGAGCACAGGAAAATGCAAGGGGATGCAGGAGGTGATATGTGGGAATTGGTGTTTTGGGAGGAAGAAGGGACGGGAAAACGAGGGAGCACGAGGTAGAAGTAATGGAGGAAACCGGGACGGTTTGTACGGAGCAGACAAACAAGGTTGCGGCGATGGTGACGTTTGGCAAGATCGGAGCCGAGATACGTAAACGCTATGAGGGTGCAGGGGGGCGTGAGCGGAGGGATCTGGTCGAGCCCAGCAATTGCGGGCTAGTGGACAGGCAGGTAAGGCAGGTAAGGCAGGATGAGGCAGCGGAATTTTTAGCCTGAAAGTGAGAGACTGCGTGTGTGTGTGTGTGTGTGTGTGCATGTGTGCGTGGTGGCCGTTTAGTGCGTGAGAGGGAGTGTGCGTCTACGTGCTCTGGTGGGTGGGCTGCTACGCGTGGGCTGGGGGTAGAACGGGGACGCCGAGGAGGATTGAAGAGCGGAGAAATACGAGTAGATAAAGAATAATCTTTCTTGGGGGGGTGTACAGCACAGCAGTCAAGTGGATTGGAGCCAGAGGTGAGATGATGGAGACTGCGAGACGGGGTGCACTGAGACAAGAGCGGGAGAGAGATAGCCTGGGGGAAGGAGCAAATGAGGAGAGATATTGCCATGTCATCAAATAAGCGTGAGAGAGAAAAAAAAGTCATAGACTAAACCAACAAGAACAAAAAAAAGGCGCCGTGCCGTCTCATGGATCGCAGAGTTGGGAGTGGGACGACGGGGACGGGGGATCCATTGATGTGATTGATGGGTGCATTGTTATCATGGCATACGGTATACCCCCTATGGTGATTATCCGTCTTTGTCGTACGAAGGCGGGGGAGAATTAAAAAAAAAAGTCTCTCTTTGCTTTTTCCTGGGCCTTACATGAATCGATGCCTGGTCGGGTTATGCGCACCAGCCAGAGAACAGCAGCCAGAGCTAGGCGGGCGAGACGAAAGAGAGAGAGACCGGAGACCCATTGGACAAACCAGAGAGAGCCAGGAACTCAATACAGGTGCCGAGTACAACGTCGTGGCAGAGTTGTCGGTCCGTCAAGTCCAGTTTATCGCCTCGCCTAGGCTCGGCCTTGCTGGGGGGGCAAAGACCCATTGAGGGAGGGGCCCGACGGGACTAGGGAGGGATCAACTTCGGCGGTATGGGGGATAGGGAAGTGGGAAGAAATCATAATATCGTGATTTCTGGTCAAGCCGTGTGGAGCGCAACATGCATGGATGGGCCCGGGGCGTGGGAAACGTGGGAAATGCGGCAACGTGGGAGAGACAGGTTCGGGTCCGGATTGGACAGAGGGAGGGGGAGCTGCGACAGAAGAGACAACCGCCGGGACCCCTTCAGCTAGGACTCTCTGGACCCTTGGTTCAATTCCACACATGCGTGTGCGCGAAGTGCGTGTGTGTCATGTCCGACTCGAGCCTCAGCGATATGGAAACAGGACCGTGCCATAGGCGGGAATCCGACAGAACGAGCACCTCGCTAGGCAACATGTGTGCCGATGTGATACAATCAGCGCGGGTGCGTGCTGGGCGGGCGGATAATTCTTCTTCATGCATGCACCTAGCAAAGAGCCGAGGAACGTCAACGGAGCAGGCTTCCAGGATGCGGCCTAGCGCTGCTCGCTGCTCGCTCACCTTTGCCCCGGCATGCTATCTATCGAATCTTGGCTTGAATCGCGCATTGAGCGTATTCTTGCCTGTTTCTGTGCCCCCAACCCCTCTAAACAAGCACAAGCCATCCTAGCTGGGGAAATGCCTTTTTTTTTTTCCCTCTCCTCATCTTGTTCCTTCGGCTTTATCGTGGGGCGGGCGTCGTTGAGCATCTCGAAGCGCCTGCAGACCCCCGGATCCTAGCTCCAGCTTGCTTCCCTGCTGGGGGCCAATCACGGCGAGGGAACCACAGGGGAACAGCCACCAGCCACTGTGGAGGCTCAAGCCACAGTTAAACGATTTCCCTAGCAGGGGTGGGCGGTTTCCCTGTGGCTTCTCTCGCCATCTGTGCCCCTGCACTGCGGGTGCGGCTCTGCCTCGAGACGCTCAGACTGCCATACGAGCCGCAACGCGTTGCACATCACCATACCGCAGTCGGACGGATGGCCTGGGCGCTACCTCGACCCAACAAGTCCGGTCCGCCCCAGCGCACACAGGGGCCCTGAATCTTCCATTCGGCCCTGCCAAGTTTGCCATGTGGGGATGGAGAGGGAAATAATATACCACAGCGAACCCGAGGAAAAAAAAAATTGCTCGCCGCCCTCCCAACAACTCTTTGTAAGCCGCCGTGGTGGTTTGATACTTTTTACCCCGGCTCCCCGTTTCTTCAACCCAAGTGGAGCAAGTAAGCCGAGATTAAAAAGAAAAAAAAAACGGCGAGCACTTTTTTTCTCTCCCTAGACGTACGAGAGCGGCAGAGGAGGGATGACGGAATACGGCAGCCACGGCGCAGAAGAAAACTGCCAGAGCCATGTCGCGTCATCCCGCCTGCAGACGCCATCCCATGCCATCCCAATGCATAATGCATGCAGTCCAGATCACTGGCAAGGGACCATGATATCACCAATCCAGACCCCCTTTATCTGTGAGTGTATTTGGCTATCTCAAATGAGTGCATTGATAACCCGCAACGGTATCGAATAGCTCAGTTGGGAAAGTTCACGTACGGTATTGGCTAGCTTTGGCAATGAATGGAGCAGGTTTGCATCATGCTGCCGGTTTTTCGTAGCTATATTCGGTCGCATCCACGAATGCTGACTGCATGGGTGTGCTCTGTTGAGGCAACCACCAACTTCATGATAAAAAGTCTGACAGCACCACGTGGCGTGATAATAGGGCAACGGACCTTGGCACTGCATTCACCACTAACATGATCTTTGATAAGAGTTGGCCCTTTTCAAAATCATCCAAATGTCCGCACCCATCTGGTCTGGGATGAGGAGGTAACATCTTAACATTGACAACATCAGGAGTTGTCTCCCTCAAGTGATGTGTAACATCACACGAAGAAAGAGATATCAAGAGATTAAACGCTAAACGTCTTTTGCTATTATTTACATGAATAAAAGTGTCAAAATGGTAGCATTCACCCTCTAAGTTCATGAGGTCAATGAGCACCTGCAGTGTAACGGTTTTTTTTTTGCTGGTATCAATACAATACGGCTCTTGGATAATTTATCCCGAAAAAAAGGCCACACGTCTCGGTATTTTTGGCCAAAAAAAACAAATACGATACGAAGACAGTATATTTCCCTAAAGATAATGCCTAGATTTTTGAGGATTGTTTTATCCCCATGCTAGCGGAGAAGTACATCTGTTAGAGCCATTCAAGGGTTACATAATATTCTGTCAAGTACAGTCAAGCTTGTCTTTTGAGTCCATGTGCGGCTCACATTTGGGCTGCTTTCTAACTATATTTTGCACAAGACACTGCAGAATTCCCCAGTTGTACCAGATAGGAAACGAGGATCCGAGTTCAGTTCCTTACTCCCCCTCCTCTTGCATTGCGCAAAACCGGAGCCGCCTTCAGGATTTTCTTCAAGTCCATTGCCTCGTTCAGATTCAACATGGTAAAGTGGGAGTGAATCACATAACCTAGGCAAGTGCAGCAGGTGGCAGGTCCACGCACAACTTTCATCTTCACCAACACTGCCCCCGCCAATGAAACTGTTCGCGTCTATGACATCAATACATCTGCTGTTTTGAAGACAATGTCTCCGAAACTGCTTTACTGCCAATCGAATACGGTTTCTGTCCAAGACCTCCGAGACTACAAGATTATGATTTTGACGAAGATCACCCGGAGGTTAAAAGGGGAATCTTCAAACATCTAAACCATGGTGTATGGTCACTCGTCAAGCTAGATAGGCGAAAGCTGTTATTTTTTAATGGCCATCGCCTCCGAGCTAGATATGCGTGGTGGGTATTTCTTTCTGCTACCCACCAGGTTTCTTGGCGACAAAAGAAAAGTGCATGACCAAAAATATGCTGCTGGGATTTGCGGAGGAACTCGGACAGCATTCCGGGTCGGTTCTAATACGTTGGACGAGGATGATAACGATGGCAAGGGTGATTCTGGCTGTGTCTTCACATTTGAGAGTTTTTGTTTCTGAAGAGGTATCTGTTCGCAAAGCCAAGAAATGTGACCGAAAGATTCCCAGGATGCGAGACATATTTGACGATGACGACGACGACAGTGGTGGGAGTGAGGTAGAGGACGTGGGTTAACTGCACTGAGAAGGCTCTTTTCCACCTTTGTTTGAGTACTTGCGGGGGCTCATTGCCCTGCAATCGACCCATGGGGTTTACTCGGAAATGAGCGATGAGGATGACCATTACGATGAGGCGGTGGTGGTTGGGTGGTGGTTGGGTATGATCCAGAGACGAATTTGGACGAGGAATTCGAACCTTGCAGCTGCATTATCGATGGCCCAGGTGACAAATCGAATTGGCACTGGATGAAACATGGATATGACTCTGACACATGATGACGACGGCTACGAAATGTTTGAGTTTTAGTACGTATACTTCATATGTGCATGGTTTTGACAGAATAGAGAGGGCTCTTCTGTTGGTGCCTCCGCATTGTTTGTGTAGTAGTGGTGGTGCCGGTGGCAGTGCAGGCCTTGTAATAAAGATTTGTCTTGAACTACCGCAAAACTTCTACTCAACTACATCCTGTCCAGCTATTGAGCAACCAAGAGAAATCTATAGGCTCCAAAATAACGTCATTTCGGCCACTCCAAAGCCGGATCAACGATGCTTGTGCAACAGCTTGTACAGTTTGTTGTACTTTTGGCTGCTGGCGGTCACGATATCCAGGCTACTGCGACCATCCTTGCTGCTCTTGGTGGGCTGCGCGCCCTTGCTGAGCAGGAATTTTGCGTCGTGGCACGCCGAGCTTTCGCCGTACGTGCTGGAGCCCTGCAGCTTGTCGAAAATGAGATGAAGGAGGCTCTTGTCGCCCAGGTGCTGATAATTGCCGTCGAGGTCGAGCGTCTTGACAAGCGGAGGGAGATGCTCGGGACACTGCGCCATGTAGTCCCAGACCAAGCTCGCGACGGAATCCTCGGCGTAGAAGTGCGATTTCAGCTCGTCAAATACCCTCTTGTTGTTGTTGGAGATGGCTTTCCAAAGAGCCTCGTGTGCGGCGGAATCCGAAATCTCCTGCTCGTGGTGTCCCAGAAGGTCGTACCCGCTCTTCTAATTTCGAGCCTTGACCCATTTACCAAAGACTTCCAAGACTTCATCTTGACGGAGACGAGCACCCAGCTCCTCGAAGGCCTTGCAATGCAAATCTCCCTTGTCGGTGCCGATGAGCATGTGCATGGCGCTTTCGTGCCGGTTCCAGCGCACCCGCCACTGTTCGAGATTTGGATCAGCTCCGTAGGTGGTGACGAGTTGACAAAGGAACTCCCCCATGGCTTTCGTCCCCTTTTTCCCCATGGCGATGCAGAGGACGCTAAGGGGACTCGCTCCGTTCGAACCTTTGGCATTGATGTCTGCTCCATGGGAGCACAAAAGGCGTACCAGGGATTTGATGTTCGTGTGGCAGCTGTTCCAGTCGTGGCGAGCCGCCCACAACACTCTCATGAGCGGCGTCTGCCCTTCAACGTTTCCCTGGGGCAGGTTGACATCCGCTCCGAGTTCTACTAGGGCCTTGACCTTTTCCATAGCGTCTTCCCGGTTATTGCGATATATTTCCGTCGTGGCAAGCTTGATGGCATGCCACAGCGGCGTATATCCAAAGCCGTCAAACGCGTTGGCATCGCACCCCACCTTCACCAGCTCGCGAAGCCCGACCGTGCTGCCCTGCCTCACGGCGACATGTAAAGGGGTGAACCGGTTGGCATCAGGAATTCTAGTATCGACCTTTTTTGGGAACCGCTTTCCAAAGGTCTGGATGTGCTGGATGCTGTCAATGATAGCTGCCCCATGAAAGACGGTGACGGCGGCTTTGATCGGAGCCGCTCTCAGCAGGCGTTCGTGTCTGATTGGCACCGTGAGGTAGGGTGGAGGATTCGTTTCGGTCAAGATTCTGCATATGTCCCACTCCTTTTGAAAGAGCGGAGCAGCGAGCGGAAACCAGCTGTGGGTGCTGGCGAGGACATCGATCAATGCGTGACCGGACTGGATGTCGCAGGCCAGCACGACATCAGTGCCAAACTTGCCATAAAAGGATGGCTCGTCGGACATAGCTCCGTGGCAAAGCAGCTCTTTGACGATTTCCGATTTCCCACGAACCGAGGCCATGTGGAGGGCAGTGAATCGCCCACCTTGAGCCTTGTTCGACTTGTACTGAAACTGAACGTTGACGCCCGCCGAGCAAGAATTTTGAACGACCATCACCCCTAACGCATCTGGTGCAGATCGGGATTTGGCCGCCCATCTCAGGGCGCGAGGGATTGTTGACTGAGCGTCCTTCCTATAGAGTTGACGTGAGGCCTCGGGCAGCAGCTTCTTGGAGACTCGACACATGATGCTGAGGTCTTTGCAGCCAAGATGTTGGAAGATTCCGCAGTGTATCTCAGAAGGAGATCGTTCCAGCAGAGAAATGCCTGGTTGGCCATCATCTATCCTTCCTTGTTGCCCCGCGACAGGGGGCCGGTGCAAGAGACGGCGAGGCATCACAGCCGAAGACGAGAATAGAGGCGTGCAACAGGGAGAGAGGAGAAAGTTGAAGGAGATTTGAGGGAGCCGAATGGCGAGAAAAGAGGCCTGAGGAGCCAACAACGAAGATTCAAGGTCATCAAAGCAGCCTCTGTTTGCTACTAGAGCCCCAGCGGAGCCAGGCCTTGGGGTCTACCAATGAGGAGCGAGGAGCTGAACGCGAGTTTCTAGCCAAAAGCTCTCTTGGAACTTTTGATTTAGTCCATGTGTTTTCCATCATCATACCAGCTAAGTTAGCCCAAAGTCTTTTTGCAATTGGGAATTCATTATGTTTAATTCCAACACAGTGCTGAATCAAGCATGCCTTTGGGCAATCTCCCTACCTACGATCCTATTGATCCTGAAGAAACATTAGAATATCTGCCATGGGCATTCAAAGAACTAGGGCTGTCGCTTAGAACGGTCCAAGGCAGGTAAACCGTGTGTGACTGGGCTCTGGTGGCCCTATCCCAACCCACCACGTGATGAATCAACTTACCACAATAACAGATAAAAATACAGGACAGTGTTATACCTTGGTGGTATTCCATTCACCATCCGTGGAGTAGTCCAGGACATGTTCTCGTTTTCGATGATTAAAAGCGAGACAACCATTGTGCTCCTTTCGCTCGGGCTTGTTTTGAATTCAAACCCTTGAGCATCTAGCCTAGGAACATGGCCATCTCCTATCTTGCTCGAAAGCACCCACCTTTCCTCAGGAAACAATGCAACCCGGTACGCGTCAACTGACAGATACGAAACGAGCCTCTTGGCGAGAATACCCATCGCTAATGGCACGGCATCGATCCTTGGCCCCTGATGGAATACATCTCATCTCCTCCTAGTGATACCATCATAGTGCTGCGTAAAAATTGCAGCTGTTCGGGAAGAAGTCCCACGGCGGAATATTCAATCTCGTGCACCTCCCGTACCCATCTGACGCGCCAGTACTGCGATTCTCGTTTCTGGTACCCTCTACCGCGATGAAAAGGGCCACACTCGACCGAACCTTGCAAAACACCAGCTAATATTATTCCAAATATCTCAAGCGTCGCTCTCTCATCGACAGCTGCAGCAGGCACCGAGGGCCGAAACTCTGCCCAACAGAAATGCAGCTAGAGCTACGACGAGCGACGCATGTGTGGCCCGCCGCCAAACAAAGAGTACGCCGCTAGCCCCCTGGAGAAGGAGCCTTTGTTCAAGGCAGATGGCTTCTTTGTTCTGGGGATACACAGCGTGGATAACGTGGACAGTGCTTTCCAACCGGCGCAACGATTTGCCCAAATCAACCTATTGATTCATTTTTCGAAATCAGGTAAGTCACCCTCAACATTCCCTTCTCAGATTTCTCAAGCAGATGGAGCCAGAAACTGATGAAAAGAATGCTTAGCCAATTCTTTCCAAACGCACGTGTCGAAGGTCAGTGCCTCCCGAAAGCTCTTGCCGTGGTTCACATCATGGACCAACGACGTTTTTGTTTTCAATCCTCTGAAGTGATTACAGACGGAAGATGATGCTCGCCCGTTTGATCTAGTTGTACGTTACATCAAGCCAACACATCATCGGACAAAGAAAATTGCATCCGATTCTGTCGAGATTGCTCATTATACGAGTCTGCGCATTCGATACGGAATAGACCTTTCCGAAGCGATCACACACTTAAAGAGGCCGAAAACGATGCGATGCGAGTTTAATATCGAACGAGATAGTAGTGGTTGACCCATCATTTCATCAAGGATTGCAATCTGCATAAAAAGAACCTGGATGATGCCATGTAAGCTTGTATTTCTCTTGTCGTTCTTCTTGTTGGCTCGATATCTGACCGTTGAAAAGGCCTCCAGATGGTCGACATTCACAACAAAGATTTGATGATTCACCGAAAGGTTTGCCGAGGCCTGATGTCCGATATCACATGGCTCGCGAGCCGACTGAACATAGAAAAGGATGCGCCTGAGAGGATAACAAAGTCTCCGAGTGGATGATAATCCAAATGCGATTATTGAGCTTGCCTGAGATATGGTTAACCATCCACACTCTTGCCTCTGCCGCCGGCGACCTAATGCATGTTCGATTTCGCAAAGCTCTTGCCGCCGGCGTGCACCGGCGGCACTATGGCCTGAATGGATCGAAGACCGATATTCGCCATGCTTTAGCGACTAAAGCTGAGTGCATTGGCGAGGAATCTGTCCCAAATACTGTCGCGTGACCTCAAGCTTATCGTGATACCAACCCCTACGGATCGCAACTCTGCGATAATTAAGGTCCAGACAATTCCACAAGGGACTAGTTAGCGTGGTATCGGGGACAATCCCATACAGTATGCGATATGCGCAGATGCAGATTGCGGCCAATCAGGGCTTTTTATACGGCACAGCGAGCCGCTTCCAAGACTTTTCTACCGACACGGCAAAAGGGACGGACCCTGACAATCTCGTGCCAACAAAAGTTCCTCAGCCCAACGCAGGACAATACCACCGAATGAAGGGGACCTGCATCAGGTTAATTGTGGTTGGCCAAAGGATTCGGACTGTGTTCCAATCAGAGGCAAGCAGTCAGAGTGAGACGGCAGTTTCACGGCTGGTGCTAACGCTTTTTGCCTCGGCAGGGTCCACGCTTGAATGCCCTCAGCAGGCAAGGCGGTGGTAACGCGACCGCATCGTATTTGGCCACCAATAAAATGAAATCATGACAAGTAGCCTTCAGGTACCTAGTATCAGAGAGGCTATTTCTAGATAGAGTTCAGGTTGCCGTTTTCTACTCGGAAGCCCGACATACAAGGTGATGGCGACCGGGGTGCCCACGCCCAAGGACCACTAGCACGCTGTCTCAGTCGCTGCTTTAGGCAGGTTAGCCAGCATCCCCACACGGGCCCCAGAGGCTAAAGCCGAATAAACTGCCTCCAGGTGGTCCGAGGCGTCCGGAGCGCGGCAGCAGCGTGGCCGTGCCGCAATCGATTACTGGAGGGCATTCGCAGTGCCCCTGGCAGCTTGGCGCGTGGGCACATCGTCGGCACTCCCAACCAAAACGGCGGGTGGGTGGGCTCGGATGTTTCCCTGCCTTGCAAACCAGCGCAGCGGGGATCCTCCCGTCTCCGATAAGAAACAACAACTGCCTATCACATTCCCCCGTGCTCTGAAGATCGACAAACCATCGGACGGAACTTCTCGCAATACGGCAGCTCGGTGACTGCAAGGGGGGAGGCGCAGAAGGGGCCGTCGGGCGACTTCCAATCTCAGCCGCTCACGACGTTGGCATTGGTGAAGCCTTCGCCAGCCGGGAACAAGAAAAGAGACTCGATCGAATATAAAGTCATGCCCGGTCCTCGTCATCCTGTCCACTCTGATCAACTCACGACATCACAAACCACAAAACAAGCACTCAATCGAAAATGAAGGTCGCCGTCGCTGTACTTCTCGCCGTCTCCGGCGTCATTGCCGCCCCCTTCCCTGAGCCTGTAAGTATACTGCCAATCCATCATCGCTCTCCAGCTGCACCACTTCCGCGGGTGATCTGATCGCTCACCACCCATCATCATTAGGGCGGTATCCCTAGCGCATCCACTGCCAAATCGCAGCTCGCTGCCTTGACTGTCGCTGCCAGCACCAACACCGACACCTACGACCGTGATCTGTTCCCCCATTGGATCACCATCTCAGGCACCTGCAACACCCGGTATAGTATCCCCAGTGCTACCCAACGGCTGACGGAGCTCCTCGCTGACTGTCCAAAAAGGGAAACCGTTCTCAAGCGAGATGGCACCAACGTTGTGACCGACAGCGCATGTGCTTCCACTTCTGGCTCGTGGTTCAGCCCCTACGACGGCGCCACCTGGACCGCTGCCAGCGATGTCGACATTGACCACATGGTTCCCCTCAAGAACGCCTGGATCGTGAGTAACACGTGAACCCTCTCCTCTCCGCCAACCCACTAACACCTGCAAGTCTGGCGCCGCCAGCTGGACCACTGCCAAGCGCCAGGAGTTCGCCAACGACCTCACCCGCCCTCAGCTCTGGGCTGTCACCGACAACGTCAACCAGTCCAAGAGCGACAAGAGCCCCGACTCCTGGAAGCCCCCGCTGAGCAGCTTCTACTGCAAGTACGCCAGCAGCTGGGTCGCCGTCAAGAGCTACTGGGGTCTCACCATCACCAGCGCCGAGAAGACGGCCCTCACCAGCATGCTCAACACCTGCTAGGCGGTTTCAGGTGCCGAATTTGCGTTTGCCTATGTCTAACCATACTAAGACACCGATGCCGGGTATTCCAAGCAAATTTGGGTTTATTATTCAATTCTGGCTTTTTACCTGTCAGTCTGCCTGTTTTCGAGGGAATGTCGGTTGAATTCTCTACCTGGTACATATTATGATAATGATTACCCTGATTGGCTTTCTGAGTGATTTCCTCCACCAATCAATGACTGTGAAAGCTTCTTAATATGCATAATGCAACTTGGGCCCCCCGGAAAGGTAAAATGGCCACCACTTGTGAGTGGACACTCCCGCATGTGCGTTACAACGTAATTATACGCGAATACCTGCCGGAGGGGTGTTTACAGGGTTGCAAGCCCCCCCCTGCTCTGCTGGACAAAAAAAAAAAAGTATCTGAAGGTAGGTAGGTATAATTGCCTCGCAGAGCTGCAAGTCAATTTAGAGATTGACCAATAGAATCATTTGCATCTTGATCTATCTTCATTCGTTTCCAACAGAATCCAACATACGTTCCCGTCAAATGGCAATACGTGCTTAGCGGTTACGGTTGCTCCTTACTATGTGGGTCTGGTCCAAAGACATCGAGTTACTATCATGCGTGTCACCTTTTTTTACTAGGGGGTTCCAAATACCGGTGCGAGTCAATGCTGATTGGCAGTAGGATTGATTAATCGCCCAATCACGCAAGTACACCAGTATTGTCAAACACATATCATCGCACCAATCAGCACATCGTTGTCATCAAATTAGCAGGACTGGCTATTACCAAAGTTGAGCTGGACAGACATGTACCACGCTCTCCAGCCAGTGGACTTGCCTTGTGCACCAACTAATTGATATCTGACGGCGCTCGGAGACATCTGTCTAACAAGGCGGCCCAAAGACGATTGGGCGTGCAGGACTACATCACCAATCAATCAGAATCACATAAAAACATGCCGTGTAGTCATCATCAATACATTAATGAAATCTAGTCTTGGTCTTTTATCCAAATCTTTGTGTAAGAATCCTTCGAATTCGTCCCGTGTAAGCTTCATTAAATAACCCAACCTTTCTGAGCAAGCAAATTATTTTATACAGTAAAAGAATCGAATAACAATATTGACATAGGGTATCTAGGCTGGTCAAACAGCCGCGGCAAAACAGGGCAACTCCAAATTCCATGCCCGTAAAGCAGGCTCTCTCTCAATCCCAGGAGAGCCTCGACGCCGGATCGTGTTGAAGTGTGTTAAGGTGAGGGAGTAATACATGGTCGAATTATGGTCGCAGGGTAATGTCGCCCTCCTCTCCGCTGAAGTCCATTTCTCCATCGCTCAGCTCGCCTCGAGCAGCTCGCTGGGCCAGGTCCCTTTCAGCGTAAATCTCCTGCTTTCTCGTCTCAGCTTGCTGGAGGCAGTCGACATAGGTTCTGAACTTGACAATCTCTCTTAGCAGGTATGCGCTCTTTCGCTCCCAGTTGGCCATGGCTTTGTTGGCGTTGGCCCCTCTGGGTGTGAATGCCAAAAGCATGGGGCTGCGAAGTTGGTTGTGGGCCTGGAGCTCTGCCTCAATGCTCTTCACATAGGAATCCAATGTCTCCAGCTGCTCCGTCTCGGACATGTTGCTCGGGCGCATGCTCTGAGTGGGTGGAGTCCAGTTTGAAATGTGGATGCGGTCACCGGGAACTTTTCCTTGGCCGCTGTTATTCGTAAAAGTGTTGGTGATGTGATCAAAGCTTGATCCTCGGAAGCTGGCGCTGGTAACACTCGACCTACGAGTAGGGGCTGCGCTGCTGCAAGGTCGAGAGGTCTTACCCGTCTCGTTAATCACGGTAACGAGGGCATTGTTTACGATGGCGTCACTCCATCCGTACTCAATGTTGCTGATGCCGCCAACCAGTGGGTGGGTGCTGAGGCGAGCGCTCCAGTAGTTGACAGTGTTCACGAACTCCTTGCTGATCTCGGGTGTGCCAACCTGGAAGAGGTGAACGGCACCTGTGGGAAGGCTCAGCGCCCAGACATGGGGCCGAGATCTAGAGTAGCCCGGGGGCGGAAGGGCTGATGCCAAGGTTTGTCGAAGGTTAAACGTGCCCATGTTAGTAGCGTTGTCCTGCCAGTTACCGCCACCGACAACAGCATTGCCAGCGTTTTTGCGGTTCTTTTGGCGCATCGACTTGGTTGGTGTGAAGGAGAATAGGCTCAGCTGTCCCTTTTGGATGACAGCAAACACTTCAGTCCAGTGTCGATCCTTGGCCTTCTTGTCCACGCCATCAAGGTGGTGCTTGTGGATCACCATTCCCTCCTTGACCCATGGGGGACCCGCCAGCTCAAGAGAGTCGTCCTCGAGAAGCTGGGAGATGGGAATATCCACGCTCAGAATCGAAGGGGCAGTATCACCATAGAGGTCTTCGTCCCGGATGATGGCTTGGCTCAAGGCATTGGCAAATCCAATCGATTGCTGGTAGTCGCCGCGGGGCATAGCCGAGCCAAACGAGTCCTGTGACATCGAAGTCTGAGTTCTGCCAAGGGAATGGCGGCTCCACGTGGCGGAGGAGCTTGCGGGGCTCCATATTGAGTTCCCGTCGTCGAAGCTTGTGCGACTCGACGAGAAGCCATTGCGAGCACCAATTCCGTTTCGCGACCTGCTCTTGGAAACCCACCTCGCCGTGCTGTTGCGGGAATTCTCGTTGATGCGGCCACGAACAGAGAGCTGGCTCTCCGAAGGCGCCTTGCTCAGAACGCTTGGCGTTCGCTTGAGCATGCCCTTCACCGAGAGGCCGCCGCTGTTGGTGTGCGTCAAGGCAAGGTTCTTCTCTGGCTCTGCGCCAAAGAGAGGCAAGCGCTCATCCCTGATTGATGCGTAGATATCCTTTAGAACAATCTCGATCTGCTCTTCCCAAGCTTTTCTGGATCCGTTAAAGGGCGACTTGACCAATGGGCCACACCCATCGTCAAACTCACAGGTGCTGACGTCAAATCGTGGGGGAGGTCGGAAAGAATGCCTGAATGATCTGCGATCGTGCTCTTGTGGCTCGTGCTCCTCGCCCGTCATGAGGCTGTTCTTGTCGGGAAGAATGCTGGGGCGGTTGAAGGCATCTGGCACAGATTCGGCCACAGCCTGCGTGATTGTCCCCATGGTGTTCTTGATGAACTGGCCACGAGTCATCTTGTGCTCAATATCCGCTACATGCAGATCGGTATTTAGGAGCATGATGGAGTAGCAAATAGTGTGAATAACATCTATAACGCAATTAGTCCTGCAAAAAGTCAGACAGACGGGAAGTGGGTTCTTACCGGTAGCCTTGAAGCCATGGTTGGGATTGCAGTCGCACCACCGCTTGGAGAAAGCAACGAGAATTCGGTCCACCTGCTGTGTCTCGGCGCGAAACACCAAGCGGCCGCAAATCTGTCGCAGGGCGTAGACGACGCTTTGGTTGGTGAACTCGTAGAGCTCCATGTAAGCTTGGAGGGTTCGCTGCCTGATGGGCCCTTCCTCGCCCATCCACGAAGCAGCCTTCTCCTTGGCGATGAAATCTTCATTGCCATCGAAAATCTTTTGGGCCTTTTGGCGATCGTCCTCGGTAGGCTCTCCGATGACAAACTCTGGCTCATCAAGGCCTTTGTTCTTGATGGAGTCAAAAGTGCCCAAAACCTTGGGGCTAGGATCGCCAGAGCTCTCAATTCTGACGCTCGGAGGGGCGCTGAGCGCTGATTTGTAGTCGGTGCCAGTGCTCACAGACGCGGCCGGGCTCGTCGACCGTGCACCCTCGATCGGGAGAGCGAGGTTCAAGCGGTCAACGTCGTCTTCAGAATCGGTCTGCTCAACATGGTTGGCAAAGGTACCGTTCTGGCTAACGCCGTGGCCATTGGGGTTGGGTGAATCCAGAGCTTTGGGAGTGGAAACGCCCGACGCATTCTTGGGTTTTCCATTAAGCTGCTGGCCAAATGAAGTATCGAGGGCTGGTTCATTGTCGCTCGGACCATCGAGATCCAGGAACGAATTGTTTCGTGTCTGTGCAGGCTCCGTTGGGCGTCGGGGAGGCGCACGCGAGGGCGTGCCAGCAAGATCGTAATGGCTGTCAGTATCCGTGATGGGGCGGATTCCAGCATTGGGAGGAGGTGAGTAGTCTGGAGAGAAACCTCTCTTGTATTCGTACTCATCTGCTCCGTAGTCGTTGGGGTCGGGTGAAATGTTGGAGATGTCGGCCAAGGGAGAGGGACCCTGGGATGCAGCTGTGCCCGGGGCGGTTCGCAGATATGGGTTCATAACCTTACGCAAGCTGCTCACGGGGCTCGGCTCAGGCATGGGAACAACTCTGTCGCCTCCGGGAGCGACATTGATGGGGGCGACGTTGGGCATTGGCGGCGTAGGGTTCGATGTGGGCAGTGGGGGAGGTTCATCAGTGGCCGACTTCTTGCGGCGACGGAAGAAGGATGAGGGGCGCTTTTGAAGGACGGGATGGTGGGAATGGGAGGAAGTTGTATCACGATCACGGGAAGGAGGCGTTGAGCTATGGGCAAGCTTGTGACTTGCAGGCTGCTCGACCGCCGGCGCCGAGTAGGAGTGGGGAGAGCTGGTGGCAGCCTCATGGTTGCCGTGCGAGGCGCTCCTGGAACCAAAAACCCTTCTGAAAAAGCCTGGGCGGTCCTTCACGGGCGTCGCAGTGGGCGTCACCGCAGGTGCCAAGCCGCCGTGCACGGCCAAATCTTTCGACTTTTCGTAGCCGACGTGCGGCGATGGTGCCGAGTCCAGGTCCAGCGCCGGCAGCGTAGGAGGTGCTGTTTCTCGTAGATTGCCGCTCTTGCTGCGGGCGGAAACGCTGCGCAGGGATCGGCTGCTGCGTTTGTGCTCCAGGGGTGGAGGATCGAGCGGCGCCGGAGGCGGAGGCGGGACGGATTGCATCGCGGGGGCCGGGGACTCACGGCGAGGACCACCGGGGATGGTGGGATTCGGAGCAGCGTCGTACTCGTCAGCGAGGAAGGTGTTTGAGAATTCGATGCGAAAGGGTGCGGGCTCGAGGTTGTGGTGCTGCGGTGCTGGTGCTGGTGGTGATGGGGCGGCCGCTGCAGCGGGCGAGGATGCTTGGCTGTAGTCGACGCTGGTAGGTCGATTGTAACCGCGCGTCCAGCGCTGGCTCCCCAGGACCTGGGCGTATCCGCCGTCGATGCTGGCGCTCGTGGTGCTGCTGCTCTTACTTCCGGGCTTCCCACCGCGAGAGTGCAGAGCTCTCGTGGGTCCTCCTGTTGTTTGAGTTCGGGGCACCGACTCGCGAACGCTGTTGAGGCGGAAGCCTGACTGAAAGTTGGAGCTGCTGTTGCTTCGACGGCCGCGGCTGCTGGGGAGGCGTGAGGAGTCGTCGCCGCCCTCGAGGTCGGACGAGTAGGAGTGCTGGTGTCCGTTCTGGGCTCGGCTGCCGTTGTTGTTGTTGATGTGGGAGGAGGAGCTGGAAGTCCAAGTTCGTTGGGGATCGGCGGCGCCAAATTGCGGCACGGCGTCGTCAAAGGTATGTAGTCTTGGTCCAGGCCCAAAGTTTTGACCCAACTGTCCCATAGAAAATTGGTCGAGGGACAATAGCATGTTCGTGACCAGGGAGTCACGGGTGACGTTTCGGGGCGACAGCGAGAGGTCGTGGGAATCCCGCTGCGTGGTGGAGCGAGGAAGGCGATCGGCCATGTCGTCCTCGACGGGAGTCGGGTTGTCTAAAAACGATTCATGTGTGTGGCGGGAGGAGGAGGGCAATCTAAGCGCCCGACTATCAGAATCGGGGTGTGACTTAGACAGAACCGGCGGCGGCCTGCTGCAGTCTGCTGGCGGCGTATGTGGAGGCGGCAGCTGGGCGGCGTGACTGGGCAGCGACGACGCAAGGGATGAAGTGTTGATGGTCAGGTCGGCACGAGTTCGGCGTCGAGTCCAGCGACGAGCATTGTCAGTCGAGGGCATTGCGGGTTGCTACGACGGGGTGCGGACTTGAAACTTTTTGTCTGGCCTGGATCGGGCGGTACGATACGGGATCCAGGATTGACAGCCACTGCGGCGAAGAATTGTGACGTGACAAGACCGTCGTTTTGCTGGCCGGGCGCGATGGGGGGAACTCAGAAAGGTGTATGTACAGTAGAGTGTAATTACAACCATGTCCACAGATGCTCGCGCTAGAAGCAGAGGCGAGCCACAAGAGGAGCGTCTACGACCAGGGTATTATGCAGGGGTAGGATGGGTGTTAATTAGCACATCCGCGAACACTACCAGAGCAGCACCAGGCTGCGCCAGCGCCGGCACCATCTGCCACCCGAGCACAGGCACGAGGCCGGCCCTGACGTGCCCATGAACAAAGCCAGATGTGACTGCTCAGCGGGTGTGCCTTTGCATATAGTACGTGTGCGCAATGCAACTAGGGGTTCAGGCTCGCTTCGCCGCAGGGGAGAAGTGGGAGTGCATATGAAACGCTCCGCCAGGAGAGGAGTGCAGATGGTCAAGGCACACAACGAGTCGACGGCGAGCAAACCAAACAAACGGCACTAAACCGCCCAAACCACCACTGCCACCTGAAAACGACGCCTCCCAGCGCTGCTGCTGCCGGTCTAATTGCTACAGGGCAGCGAATCAGATATGGCTTCCAGAGAGCGCGAATGGAACCATGACGACAGTGTGGGAAGGCTACGCAGAGGAGACCAAGGGTCATGCCAGCATGTTGGCACGAACCAGGAAAAAAACAAACAGTAGTACCGAAAAACGCCTTTTGTGACTGCTTGCGTAACGTCGAATTGCTTCCCAATATGGGCAACGTATTATTCACCGTCAGACCCCTAGAACCCGGCAAAAGAGAAAAGCAATACACCCTCTTTCTCAGAAGCCGGTCCTAGCTCCATCCGCTCACCTGGGCGTTATCCCCAATCGGGCATACGCTGACCGTCCAGTGGGAGGGATGCACAGCGAAGACCAGCGCTGAGTGGCCGACCCCTATTTGGACTTCCGGGCGCCTGTGAGCGTATTGTTTCCACAGTGTCCTCCAGAGCCAGGTCGTTGTCTGAGATTGGGGCCCTGCTTCGAAGCAGGATAGGCTTGGTGCTGGACAGGGCAGGGGGTGAAGGCAAGTTGCACTAGGCCAGGACACGGACCGGCTATGTGCTACAAGAGGGACGGCGTGGCGAGTTGGCTCTTGGCCGCGTCCAGGACCAAGGTCGTTGCTGTCAACTTTGGACTACGTCCAGGCCTCAGCAACAAGCTTGGTTCCCGGGTCTCGACTATCCCGACAAAAGAATGCAAACCCTTGGCCGAGAAGGGCCCGCAGGTTTCAACCCGGACGAAAGAATTACCAGCGTGGCTAGAGCAGCGCCGGGTCACCCGCCAACTGTGGCTTGTTGCCCCGTCCGAGCGGGGCGACGATGGGGTTTTGGCGGCGTAGGACAGGCCCCGTCGTGCAGCTCATTTCTTTAGTATTGGTCCGCCAGTGGACGGACTTCACGCTTGCATCTTCAAATCCGTCTTGTTGTGTCGGGGTGCTACCGTCTTCCGTTGCGTGCATCCCTTTTGTCTGCTGTGGGAAATTGCCATCCCAACTGTTGGTCCCCTTGAATCGCTGACAAAGCGGGGCAGAGCATTCCGTCCAGATCGCGGCATCAACCACTTCTCTCCTATCAAACCAAGGGGTTTCAGTCAATCACCCGCATCAATGCCGACTAAGACGATCGTGCCAGCATGTACCCCGTGGCTATGTCTCACGGCCTCGCAGCCTCAACCCGCACTCGACATGTAGTCTACAGAGTAGTTTGCGTCGTGGACAATGTTATTCCTCCAACTTTCCACCAGTGTTCCTCCGTCGCGGCGCAACAGCATTAGCACATGCCAAGTGATGCAACACATTGACGTGGCAGTTCGGGGGTCGGCTCAATGGACTATGTTGCGATGACAACACTTGCCACATAATCGACGCACATCAACCAACCTTGAAACGAGGCTTGACGCTTGCATGTTACCCGACATACTGCAGTGTGCTAGTCAGGCCACACAAAGCCAGCACATAATCACACAAAGTCCAAAGGAACATTGAGCGCATAGTCCAAATAGGGAAGCAAACAACATGTGTCTCACCCAAACCAGTCCCCAACTGTGCTTGCCCCTGTCGGCTTGCAGGGTGCAGGTAAGACATATGGCTTGGCGGCGTCGATTATCCCACCTGAGCTGCATCATGACAGTCCCCCCACGATGAAAGCCATTCCCACTGGACTGGCACCTTCAGCCTCGGCCACACTCCCGGCTCTTCACCTCAGCCAGCAAGGCGGATGGTCCAGATCGACAGAGGTTGGCACCAAGAAGCGGGCGGACGGGAACTACAAGGCAGCTGCTTGCCCTGTTATCAAATCAGAAGCGATTCCAAAGACGCCGACGCCAGCGTGCCGCCGCCATGGTCTCACCATTTACGACGACTAAATAGTAAGATTGCCATTCAGTTAGCAGCAGCTCGTCGCGAGATCTAGGCGTACGCTATCTATATGCAGATGATGTGCCAGCGGCGGAGACATCATGCGTCCAAATGAGCTAGACACTGTTCAAACCTCAAATTTCCCCTTGAACTGCTCATCTCATCGAGCACGGATATGGTATCAGTGAATGATTCCATCAAAATTTCCTTAAATCATCGTCCGTGTCATGATTTTCCGATCTCGCTTATCCCCATACCCAACTAATACGCTCTCTTACACCGGGCCGTGAACTTCTGACCCCCATGATATTGGCTTTCAATGCGTCCGTGAATGGCGATCAAAGTCTGTGCGAGGCAATACCAGCTTCGGGACTCAGGGCATCAGCAGCCCATTGCGCGATGGAATCCATAGCTTCCGGTTTCCAAGGATTCGCCTACCCGTGCCTTGCTCCCATGATGAAAAAGAAAAGAAAAAAAAAGGCTAGGTACTCGTAATTCCGCATCGGAAAAGGGGACCGAGAAAAAAAAGCACCAAGCTGCAGCTGACCCAAGCGAGCAGCGAATCAACGAGGCCAATTGCCTGACGCCGACCCAGCACACTCAGTCGCTAGTGCAGCCGAAGGGCCACTAGACAGCCTCTCCTCGTTCTTTGATGGCTCTATTCCCCGCAATCACCCACCCCCGCACACACAGGGATCGTCGCCTCCTCACATTGAGACTGCGTTGGCACTTGCATGACAGCTTCTTCTGCACGGATGCACCTGACCTCGCACACCTTCTACTCTCACCGAGTTCAACCTTCCATGCCTTACCCTACACCTTGTTTCATTTTCCTCTCATCCGGCCCCCCCCTAATGCTCCCATCAATATCGTCCAATCCTCTGACTTACACGCCTCTTGACCGGGCCAAGTTCTGTTCTGACTTTGCCCGTTTACAGTGCGGCATCTCGGCCTGTCACGAGCCGAGCGCTTTCACGTCGTTCCCCACCTTGATTCTCAGCTGGTGTTCTTCCACCTGGCGCCATGTCAATGTCGACGGACAACTCTTCATCGCCTTCAAATAGCTGGCCCCTAGACCAGTTTGTCCAGGACCCTGGCTATCTACAGTACCAGGAGGAGCTTCGCTGCCTCATCTTCAATACCGCTCAGACCGCGGCGCCCTCGCGCGAGACATCTCCAGCACCCGGAGATGATGTTCCGCCTGGCGAAGATTTTGAAGTTCAGGCACTCACCAAAGCGGCATTGACCTCAACCCGTCGCCTCGCCTACTTGAAAAACTTTGTGGCCGAAGTGGCGCCATGGGTAAGTGTTCATCCCTGTCGAGACATTGATGCTAGCTAAATCAACCCATCTTTAGCTTGATATGTTTGATAGTGAACAGGCCTTCACCGTCCAAGTTCCTGTGTTAGCACGGCGGTGTCCGGCTCTCCTTTATGCGATTCTCGCGCTCTCGGCGCGGCAGATGGAACGCAAGGAGGCTAAACAGCACTCGTTCGACAGCCTTGAGCTTTACCAAGAAGCTATTAGATTGCTGAATCCTTTGCTGCAAGTCCGGGATCTCACCATCATCCCAATATGTGTCATCCTGTGCTGCCTCGAAATGATGTCGGCGAGTCCACACGACTGGCGCCGACACTTGGAGGGCTGTGCAGCCCTATTTGACGCATTTGAGATCAACGGCTTTAGTGGAGGTCTTTTGCAAGCCGTCTTTTGGTGCTACGCGAGGATGGGTAAGGGCTTTTACACAGATATCTCATTTTTAAGTATGGAGGCTAACAACTTGCAGATTTATGCGGAGCCCTGATTTCCGATGGAACTCAAGGCACGATGGTACCTCTTGATAAATGGCTTCCTCTAGGAGCCGATCCTGCCTCTGCAGCTGACCTCTTCCGCGAACACCGCTCCCCAGATATGCACGCAAACTACGCTGTCTACCTATGTTCCAAAGTATGTGAGCTTGTTGCTGACAGAACCCGCTTTGTGGAGCTTGGCGAAAACAACGGATGCGATTCTGTCACTTTTGAGAGGCGTTGGCTTCGCCTTTGGCATGACCTTCAAGGCTGGCTTCAAGACCGACCATCCGACATTATTCCTGTAAAATCGATTGACAGCCGACCTTTCCCCCAAATCCTCTTTGTCCACTGGGCTGGTATTTCTTCCAACCAGCTCTATCACACGGCCTGCACGCTGCTTTTGGGGTCCAAGCCTCGAGAGATCAAGCTCGATGTAGGACCCACAGGTTCTGCAATTTGGCATGCCAAGTGCATTTGCGGCATTTCATTAACAAATCCTCACCAGGGTTGCCTCAATAATGCGATTCAGCCGCTATGGATTGCCGGGAGACTTCTTAGCCACAAGTCTGAACACCTGCTCTTGTCGAAGCTTATTCAAAGTATAGAATCCATGACTGGCTGGGCGACGTGTTGGCGAATCGCTGACCTTGAAAACGCGTGGGGATACAAAGTTCGGTAATATACCACGATATGTCAATGTCATGTACCTTTTCCCTGGCTACGTGATCCCCGGATGCTTCAATCAGGTCGCCACTCTTGCACAAGTTGTGCCGAGAGAGCTGATACATTCCACCCAGTCAAGGATCCAATGCGATCTATATTGCGCAGAATCACTTGCTGCTGAGGCTCATACGTCATGCGCCTGGCGGCAAGGTAAAATGATGCAAGAAGACTAAAATCCCAATTCGTGCTGGTATCATTGTTGAGACTGATGGCACATATTCGCTGTGCGTGCCAGAGAGGAGACACGAGGACTGACCGCCCGTGCTCTTTTGGGAGCGTCCTGGGTCTGTTTTGAAGTAACAGCAACATGGAGGTATGATATAGCTGGTTCGCCAAGATGGCGGCCCCGTTGGTGAATAAAACCAAAGGAAAAAGCTCTTCACTCTCTTCCATTTCCCACATGGGTTTGAAATCACGAGGGCGATTTGTGTACCACATGTTGAGGGACTCGGTCAGCGACTTCCAGGTCTGTGCCGGCGTGGGCCGAGGCTGCAATCCAGGGGTAGTTGGAATGTCTTGGCCGAAACAATGATTAAGTACTTGGGCGCAGAGAAGTATTGGCTCTCGGTCGTATTTGAAGGACTCTCGGCAAATCAAGGATATGGGCGATGCAGTGTTCTGCAGGATGGTGGGAATGGATACAGGAGAACCATTCAACAACCCAACGCTAAGTTCTAGGAAAGCATTAGTTAAAATCCAGGTTCATGCTGCGCCTGACTCACCCAATCTTAGCATCATCCATGACAATGGTAAATCGATTGCAGGGTACTGCTCCTGGAGGATTGCCGAGTTCAGCAACCCAAATGCAACATTCTTTGAAGGACTTTGCCACGACGTGGGAGCCACCAGGACATGTCGACGGAGAGCCGCAAAGCCGAAAACCAAAGCACCGTGTAGAACTTCGACGCCAGGACCGTTTGGGTCAGGTGGCGCAAAGGATGGCTCACCAAATTCCGCGTCAATGAATTCATCGAGTGTCGTCATGGCCAGCGCGAGGAGCGAATCGAGAACGGGGGCAGACTCCATGGCAATTCGAGGGACCAAGAGCCCGAAAGTCTGGGCTGCATCGCCTATGTCCAACTATAAATAAGAATCATATGTCAGTTTTGGCGACATTTTTCTTGCGCATTCTTTTCTTCACTTATGTGCGGGTGAACATACCCATGGCGCAATGTTGTATCTGTAGTGTCGTAGCAGCTGTACCGCTCGGTCTTGAGGCAAATGTGCACAGTTCTGAAAGGTCCCTGCAAATGACCGGCTCACTTTTTCCACTTGGCCTGGGGAAAATTCACTCTGGGGGTTTGGTGGTGATCCAAAGTAACTTTCAGTTTCGGGCATGTGCGACGACACTTGTGGCGGAGGCGCGTAGTGGTCGTTCCCCAATGACAACAAACCATCCAAAGCAGATTCGTAAGCAGCATTTGATGGCGATATACCGACAGTATAGCTATCGGGACCATGCAATTCACCACTCACTCGACCATCTGGGGAAGGAGTTGCAATGTTATCTAGGACAGGGTTGAGCAGGCTTGGCGGTTCTGGGAGCAGCTCGGTCGGACTTTGTGCTGGCTGCGGCTGTGGCTGGGGCGGCGCAGGCAACGGCTGTTGCTCTATCTTAGAGGGAGCGCCGGTGCTCTCAGAGCCTCTGGAAGAGTTGACATCATCTTCTTCCTGCAGCTGAATTCCTTCTTGGACCGTTACCGACTCTGGTACGACAAACTGTTGAGTCGTTAGTGGAACTCATGTGCCATGAGCTGGACACAAGGATCATGCACCCACCCTCAACTTGCCGTAAGCCGGCTTAGACACGCGGTCAGAGGCGCCGGCGGTTTTGGCATTCTTCTCCAAGAAGGAAAGACGTGTGCCATACTGACACTCGAACCCGCCATCCAGACACCTCCGGCACGATGGTTTACCCTCATCGCCTAACAAATCGGCCGTGTTAGTCGGGCCATGATGCCACGGGCAAATTACAGCGAGAGCGCCTTACATTTTCGTCGGCGCATGCGGCATTTGAAACATCCTGTCCTCGTCCTCTTCAGGCGGGTCTTTGCACCCGTATCGGCCATTGTCGAGTTGGAATTGTATGGGGTAAAAAGGTGGGATGTAGGGGAGAAAGAAGGTTGCGCCAAACGGGGAAAGATGAAGCCTTGAGGGTTCGGGGTGTGAGGCTAACGGTTCGACCGATGTTGCCCCTTTGGGAAAGTTTAGACGCTCACCTTGTGGCACGAGGTGAGGCTCCAAGCGAGTCAGGTATGGCTTAGCGCACGACCACCCATGGTTTCCCCGACGCCGTCTCCATCGTGATCTCATAATGGAGGGGCAGAGGTATCATGGAGACGGGGTCGGTACGGGGTTCGCTCTGGAAATAAAGACGGGAGCCCCAAACTTTGCTGCTTTTTTCCCCCGATCAATTCATCTTGTTCATTCACTCGACGAACTGCGCAGACACAATGGCTCCCTCTACCGTCAAGCTGGCCTCTGGCCATGAGATGCCCCTTGTTGGCTTTGGTCTATGGAAGGTCCCCGCCAACCAGGCTGCCGACACTGTCTACAACGTACGTTTTTTATTAATTCTGAAATGAATTTACCCGAGACAATTCTCATAGACGATGCCTTGTTGAAAATTCCTGATACTGACAACATATTGCAGGCCATCAAGGCTGGTTACCGACTCTTCGACGGCGCCTATGGTACGTCCCCATCATGACTTGGACCAATTGATCGACATTGGGCTCTGCACAACACATCAATTGCTCCCAAAGACATGGAATCTGACAGAAATTCTTCACAATAGACTACCAGAACGAGAAGGAGGCTGGCGAGGGTATCAAGCGCGCTATCGAGGAGGGCCTCGTGAAGCGTGAGGACATCTTCGTCACCACCAAGCTCTGGAACAACTACCACAGCCGCGAGCACGCCCTCGCCATGGCCAAGCTTCAGAACGAGGCCTGGGGTCTCGGTTACATCGACCTCTACCTCATTCACTTCCCCGTCTCCCTCGAGTACATTGAGCCCGAGAAGCGACGCTTCCCTGTAAGTAGCGCAAATACCGGGCCCCATGCGGGGTCGCGCCATGCCAGAGGCTGACTCGACTGTAACATTAGGCTTGGTGGATGGACGATGCCGGCAGCGTCAAGACGGCCAACGTGCCCATCCGCGAGACCTGGGAGGCTCTCGAGACCGTTGTGGACCAGGGCATCGCCCGCTCCATTGGCGTGTCCAACTTCCAGGCTCAGTCGCTGTACGACGTCCAGCGATACGCCCGCCACCCCATCTCCTCGCTCCAGATCGAGCACCACCCCTACCTCGCCCAGCCCGACTTGATTGCCATGGCCCAGGAGAACAACATCGCCGTCACCGCCTACTCCTCCTTCGGTCCCCAGAGCTTCATGGAGCTCAACGGCATCTTCTCCCAGCGCGCCAAGGGCGCTCAGCCCCTCCTCGAGACTGATCTCATCAAGACCCTCGCCGACAAGTACAGCAAGACCCCCGCCCAGGTTCTCCTACGCTGGGCCACCCAGCGCAACATTGCCGTCATCCCCAAGTCCAACAACCCTGGCCGCCTGGCTCAGAACCTCGACGTTACCAGCTTCGACCTCGCCCAGGAGGAGATTGAGAGCATCACCGCCCTCGACCGTGGTCTCCGCTTCAACGACCCCGGCTTCTACCTCCCCAACTTTCCTCTCCGCATCTTCGCTTAAGCTTGCGGAGCAACTAAATACAAATAAATATATACTACATAGCACACACGAATAAAAAAGTAATGAGGCACGTCGGACCAAACAAAACACGCCAATTCTAGTTTTATTTGTAAAATTATGTGAATGCTACACCGACTTTTGCTCGTTGTTAGAACGGGCTTTTCTTACAGGCTCCAACCTTGTACATGCCAAAATTTCAGCCGAAGCACGGGACCGGAACTACCTGTCTTATTCTACAAGGTAAATACAATAAGTTTATATAAATGTATTACTTTTGTTGATTTTTTTTTTTTTTAAAAAAAAAAGCACATGTGAGGATTTTAATCCACCTTATTTCCCTTTTCCAAATAATGTAAACCTTTCTAACCAAATAAGTGGAGGCATTGTCATGACACTTACTTGTGCCCAAACTTACCCTGTATCAACTTTACTTATTTCGCGCGTGCACTGGCATCACGGCAATATAGGCACATTGAGCCCAGAGTGATCATTGCGTGACGCTTCGTTAGTAGCCGATTGAACTTTATACACAAACCGCCTTTCTCCAGGGAGATTGGAAAATTAACCTTTCACTCAACATTATTACCGGAACTTTCTCGATTTATTTATTTAACTAAATATCTAATTACTTGCCCAGCTCGCTGAAAGCGGCAGCAATATCATCATAGCGGACGCCTCCACCCTTTAGATCCTTGTTGGTGGTCTGGATTACGACTCGCTTGTAGCTGGTCAGGTTGGGCGATCCCGCATCTGTAACTTCTAGAACAAGGTGTAGGATCTGGCCCCTGGGGATGGGCTCTCTGCTGAGGAGCTCCACGCAGCACTTTTCGGGGGCAGGGATCGTCACCTCGACGACGTGGCCCTCTGCGTCCTTCTTATCGATCTTCATCTCCTCGACCTCGAGGAGGGCGGCCCACTGCGAGGCGCTGGGCTCGCGGTACTGCCACCACTTGAACGTGAGGGCATCGCCGTCGGGATCATACGTCCCCGAAGCATCGAGCTTGATGGTGGCGCCGGCCTCGGCCTCGATGTAGACGTGCTCAGGGCCGGAGGAGCCGTTGACGGAGATGATGGGGTGGTGGTTGGCGGCAGCCAGATCGGGGTTCAAGGTCCACTGGATTCTGGCAGCAAAGTCGTTCTGGTAGGCGTCTCGCCATCGCCAGATGGTGGCGTGGTTGGACTTGTATTCTTTGCCGTCCTTGCCGGTCACAATGTCACAGACATCGCTGTAATGCTTGCTTCCAAGGCCATCTGGGCTGATGTCCGTGAGCTGGTAGCGACCTCCCCACGAGCCCCACTCAGGGTGCTCACGGATTCCCAGGCCGTTCTGGATAAGGTAGAGGAAAGTGGGAGTGTCGCCCTCGGGGATGAACATGTAGTCGGGATAGGCCGAGCCCAGGGGACCAATCTGGACGTTCTCCTTGAACCACTCCTTGGTGAGCTTGGAGAAGTCGGGGCCGCCCTGGTCGAAGCCGTAGTATTTATCGCCAGAGATGCCAGTCCACGCGGCCATGCCATACTGGTTCCATGCGTGGACAGAAGCAATGTAGAAGATATCCGGGAAGGTGTGGCGGATCCAAGCGCCAGTGTCGTCCTGGTCAGATATGGTGTACACTCTGAGCTTGGCTCTGATGGCTGCAAACTCCGCCTCGGCAAGAGTTTCCTTAAGTCGGAGGAGGACAGAGGCGAGAACATTGGTTCCGCCCCAGACCAGGATCCAGAGAGGATCCTCTGAAGGGGCCGTGATGCTCTTGAGGAGCAACTCGCCACCTTCTGTAAGGGGGATATCCGAGCCGACGGCCTTGAATCCATAAACCTGCAAATGAAATTAGGATACGCAATATTTTTTGGAACTGGGGAAATACAGCTACATACGGGAGCACCGGGCTTAATAATACTTTCCAGATACTCAGCAGATGGGTACTGGAAGTCTGGGTGGGCATGCTTGTTGAGATTCTCAACGGCACCGGCGTAGGCATCGACAATCTTGTGCATGTCCTGAGGACAGACCTTGGTCTTCATCCATGTTGACGAGCAGGCCACGAGACCCTCGGTCTGGAACTGGTTGGAGTACAGGAGGTATCTGACGAGCGACTCGGCATCATCAGGCTCATTGGAAATGTCCGACAGGATAAAGACCCGCGGCTTTGAGGCGAAGGACTGCAGCTTGGATGTGTCGGTGGCCATTTTTGCTGATGCTACGGATAGATAGACACAGGCTTTCTCTCGACCAGATGGTTTCTATATGCGCTCATGCCCCGTCATGACATGGCTCCCCATTATATCGCAGATGCGGCACAAAGCAAGCCGACACTAAGACGCATGCATGACCCCATGATCAGTCTAGTAGAGCCGACACGCCGTACTTGTCCCGAACATTAGCCAAGCACACTTCACGAGCTCTGGACGAAGCCATTTCCACAAGCGGCAATGTTAAGCACCCGCCCGCAGCCAGTACCGAAATGTGGAGTTGGCCGGGGGCTGGGGCCATTATGCGGGGATTGTGGCGTACGGGGGAAATTGACATTCGCCCACGCCAAAGGCCCGGTGACAGACGCTCGGGTCAGGGAACCGTCCCCAGAGTCCAGGCTGTGGCTCGGGAGGCGTGCTGCTGGAACAGGCAGTTTTTCGCACCGCCTGGCTAACGGATACCGCTCTGAGAAGCGGCTTGTGACCTGCAGAAAAATGCATGCAAAAGCAACGAGAGGCAGGTTGCGGTGGGCGGAGGAAGGATTAAGACGATGCCGCCTTTCTTTGGTTATCTGCACGCTGGATCGCATTTCTTCCCTTGGAACCAACCTCGACGACTGACTCTTGCTTGCATACTGCAGTTCCAACCAATTTCAATCCTGTAAAAGAGCCACAGAGCGAGAAAGAGCATCGAGAATGAGTCCCAGCGCCGAGTCCCTGCCCATCGTCAGCGGTCCCCGACCAACCGCCGAGGACCTCAAGCGGCAGCGAAGCGGAAATGAAATTATCCAGGCGCCTCACCCAAACCCTTCGCTCCAGGTGACGGCCGACCACAAATTGAAGTCTGTCGAGGCGCCCGTGTACGCGCCCAAGGCTGGCGAGGTGCTCGTGCACGTCAAGGCCACTGGAATTTGCGGGTATGATGTGATTTTCCCGGCCGCCTCTCGGCCGTTGATGCCATTGTGCAGCTCGGCTTCTCCGCTTCGTGGATCGACCGAGGGGCGAGCATGTCACTTTTTTTTCTTTCGCTTTGCTTGAGACAATTTACTGACAATCGGTGGTTCCCCCAGTTCTGATGTTCACTTTTGGAAGCACGGCTGCATTGGCTCCCTCGTCTTCGAGGGTGACTGCATCATCGGCCACGAGGCTGCGGGAGTGGTAATCCGATGCGGCGAGGGCGTCCAGGATCTCAAACCCGGTAAGCCCCCCCAGAAAGCTACCACTCGGCTGGCATCAAGTGCGCTAACATGCCCTTCTAGGCGACAGAGTTGCCATTGAGCCGGGTGTCCCTTGCGGAGAGTGCTTCCTGTGCCTCGAGGGCCGCTACAACCTGTGCGAGGACGTCGAGTTTGCAGGTGTCTACCCCTACGCCGGAACCCTCCAGCGATACAAGATCCATCCCGCAAAGTGGCTGCACAAGTACGTCATTGCCGCCCTCCGTGCGGTATTTGAGGCTCTTTTGTGAACTGACTTGGCATGTCACTAGGCTCCCCGACAACGTCTCATTCGCTGAGGGTGCCCTCCTCGAACCACTAAGTGTCGCTCTGCATGGCATCAACACGGCCCGCATCACCATCGGCACACCAGTTGTGGTTTGCGGCGCCGGCCCGATTGGACTTCTTGCCCTTGCCGGAGCCCGCGCCTCCGGCGCTCACCCCATCGTCATCACCGATGTGGAACCCAAGCGGCTTGAGTTTGCCAAGGAGGTTGTTCCGTCCGTCATCACCTACCAGGTGGACCTCAAGAAGAGCAGCGAGGAGAACGGCAAGGAGGTGAGAAAGCTCTTTGGCGAGACCGAGTACGTCCAGCCCAGGGTTGCGCTCGAGTGCACCGGTATCGAGAGCAGTGTCTGCTCTGCCGCCTTCATGGTCAGGAGAGGTGGAGTTCTGATGGTTATCGGCGTGGGCCGCTCCATCATGAACAACCTTCCCTTTATGCACCTGTCTCTGGCCGAGGTATGTTTATTTTTTGTTTTTGTTTTTTTGGGATACCGGTGAACGGTGTGCACGCAACCGAAAGGCTAACTTGAGGGACCCTAGATCGATCTTCGATTCATTAACCGATATCGAGACACTTGGCCTGCAGGAATTGCATGTATCGAGGGTGGCCTTGTTGATGTCAAGAAGCTCATTTCTCACGTGTTCCCTCTGGAAAAGGCGCAGGAGGGCCTTGAGCTGTCATCAGACCCTCGGAATGGCACTATCAAAGTGCAAATTGTGGATGAAACCGAAACGACTTATTTCTAGAAACACAATGTAGTATTACGTTTGCCTCATAGATGACAACTTGTAGTTACAGCGGAGCGGTAGAGTAGAAAATTTACGCATGATTGAACCCGTCGCCTCGCCTGGAGTCTCCCGTAAACAAGTCCTGTCGCGCCAGCCCGTACCCAAATGCCAACGAACACGGAGGAAGCTTGAGCCGCTTATTGTTCATGCACATCTCGTTCTCGGCCCACTTTGCTCGAAACAAGGATCCATCTCCGGCCAAATGGTCGGGCTTTGGACTTTGACTTTGTTCCGCACCCACAAACAACCCGGGAACCAGCTGCCGGGAATGGTCGGGTTCTGTCTCGTGTAGTCATTGCGAGAGAGCCCAAATGGAGAACCTCGGCCATTTGGGGGCAAATCCCTGCGGGGAGCGTGACTTTGCGCCCCATCGCTCGCTCCACAAACTCGACTCAGGCGCATTGGAGCATCGCCCGCACGGGGGGGGGGAACACCATCAACATGCGAACCACCCCCCCAGACCCCAGGCCTGAATAGGCACCTTTAAACGCCTTCTCCGCAAAACTAGCGATTTTGCGCGGAGCGACATGGCGTGTCGGGGCCGCCGAACGTTGCCCAGTGTCGTCGTCATGTTCCCTGGCTCCTGGCTCGCTGCGGAACCACGCCGTGGCCCGTGGGGAGAAACCCCAGATTCACCTGTCAGGCCCCATGTCACCGTCTGGGGAAGCTTTGTATAAGTAGTCTGAGGAGTTGCTCCAACTGCCCCAAGAGACGACCCCAATTTCTCCGCGCCAACCACAAGACACTAGCTGCTGTTAGCTCTGGCTTGTCTGTTTCTTGTTGTTCTGCTTCTGAATTAGCCCAACATGGCGGATCCCATCTCAAAGGCCGAAAAGGTCGGTGCTGAGCACCTCGACGCCGTCGAGAATGACCTCGCCCACCTAGCCAACCAGGAGGAGCACGAGCTCACCAAGCTCGAGTCCATTAGGAAGTACCCCCTCGCGGTGGCCTGGTCCCTCTTCTCCGTCTGGTGTGTCCTCCTGGTCTCCTTCGAGAACCAGGCTGCGGGAAACATCATCAGTGTTCCCAAGTTCCGCGAGGACTTTGGTCACTTGTCTGCCGGTAGCTATGTGCTCTACGCCAATTGGCAGAGTGCTTTCCAGGGCGCTCCTGTGGCTTCGTAAGTCTTTTTTCCCCTTAGCTTCGATCCAGCTTGGGGCCGATACGCTAACGACAACGGCTTCCAGTGGCGTTATTGGTGCGCTGGGCTGTGGTACCATCGCTGATTGGCTTGGTCGCCGCGCCGTCATCATGATCTGCCTCGTTATTACGTACGCCGCCATCACCATGGAATTCGTCGCCACCTCCAACGAGCTCTTCTTCGGCGGCAAGTTTCTCAATGGATTCTCCGTCGGCGCTCTCGCCTCCGTCACCGTTTCGTACATTGGAGAGGTAGGATTTATTTGAACAGACCAACACCAAACAGCGGCTGATCCTTCCCCAGATTACCCCCCTCGCTCTCCGAGGTACGCTTACTTGCTTGACCGGTCTCGCCTACACCCTCGGACCCTTGGTCGTTGCCATCGTCATCAACGAAACTGGTGACTTGGAATCTCGCTGGGCATACCGTGCCGTCTTCTGCGCTCAATATGGCTTCGCTGTCATTGCCACCCTCTTCGTCCCCTTCATGCCCGAGTACGTCGATCGAGATTTACCCAGTGCGATATTCAAAATGCTAACAAGCACCGTGATAGGTCTCCCTGGTGGCTAGCCTCAAGGGGCCAGAACGAAAAGGCCCTTGCGGCTCTTGCTCGCCTCAGCAGCAGCGGAGAGGAGGGCCAGAAGAAGCTCGCCGCTATCAACCAGACGCTCGAGGAGATCAAGAAGGAGACTGACGGCGCTACTTACGTGGAGTGCTTCCGCAAATCCAACCTACGACGAACTATCGTGTCCATTGCTCCTCTGTGCATTCAGTCACTTTGCGGTATCACCTTCGTTGCCTCGTACGGAACCTACTACATGCAACTTGCCGGTTATTCGACTGCCGAGAGTTTCCGCCTTCAAATCGTCCAGCAGGTCATTTCTCTCATCGGAAACGTCATGTCTTGGTATCTCGTCGATCGCTTCGGACGTCGCTTCCTTACCTTCTACGGTCTGGTTGTCCTGACTGTCATCCTCTGGCTTACTGGTGGTCTGGCTGTTGCCGCCACGCCTGGCGCCATCAAGGGTACCGTTGCCATGATCCTGATCTACTGCTGGTGGTACAACGTCACCATTGGTGCCACAGCTTACACCGTTCTCACCGAGGTCGCCACATCCCGACTCCGTATCAAGACCATCGCTATCGGTCTTGCTGCCCAGAACCTGCTCAACATGATGTGGAGTTTCGTTCTCCCCTACCTGTTCAACCCCGACAAGGCCAACCTGGGTGCCAAGCTGGCATTCATCTTTGGCGGCTTGGCTATCATTTCCCTCGTATTCCTGTGGTTCTTCCTCCCTGAGACTGCCCACCGAACATACGAGGAGCTTGACGAGATGTTCATGAGGGGAGTTCCCGCTAGGAAATTCAAGGAGTACAAGACAGAGGTCGAGTCTAATGGTCAGGCTGTCAAGACGGTGTATGATCATGAGGCGAAGCAGGTGAACTGATTAAATTAAAATATCCCCGATAAGGAGGAGAAAAAAGTTAAATATTATGATACCAATTTGTTGTTATACAAAATGAGCCCCACGTGACATGCGTTTAAGAATCTGACACTTTCCGAGATGACCAACTGTGACGCAGACCCGAGTGGAATGGTTCTCATCTCCACTCCGATACCACGTTAAATTGTGACAACTGGCGTCCACCCCCACGGAAAATCCCCCAGGATGGACGGAAGCGCTGATCTGATGTCCAGAAATCCCATCATCGACATGGTGCCAAAATGACACCAAAAACATTTTTCGGAACGACATTTTCTCCCCTAAACGCCACGCTATCGACCCATGGCTCCCGCGAAAACTGGGGCTAATTGCGTGGGAAAGAGGTGGACCATGACTTGCGCGAGCCGCTGTCTAGTGTACCGGGGTCCTGGTTGAGTTTTACGATGCTGGTTCCATTCAACATTGGCATTCCAGCCGAGGTTTCAAACACGTTCCAACTTCTCGGGTTCCACGCCTGGCTCATTAACCACGGCAGCTGTCTGATTCCCCTTCCCGCGCGCCGCTGGAGGCTCAACCTCGACTCGACCGCGTCGGGTTGTTGGTCAGGCCACATTTGCTGCAAAAATCCACCGACCCGGAACCAACAAAAGGTTGCAACCACCCTGGTACCTAGCGGCATTAGCTAAATGTGCCGGCACAGGCCGCGGCCCTGATGCTGACTGGACATTCCAGCGGGCTGGTCTATCTTCAGCGGAACCATGCATGGTGCGGACCAACCAGGCGGGTCCTCCAACTGTTCATGCAGCACACCGAAGCATGTTTTCTCTTCCCCACGCATGGCGCCAGTTCGCTGGGCTCCACCGGCGAGCATCCGTCCTGCGGCTTCCAGGGAAATATCCAACCCAAGACCGGGACTAGACTCGGGTGAGGTGGCAAGCCGGCCACGATATGACCAGGGAGGAAGAGACAAGGTCTGATAGCCAGGGTTGGCGCAACGGGCCCGGTCGGCAGCCAGCATGAGGAGGAGAAAGAGGAGAAGGAGGAGGAGCAGAGGAGAAAGCTCTCCATCTCGGAGGCGACCTGACGATTCAATTCCCTCAAAGCTGAACCTCCCGCTCGAACCATCAGTCTCAGAAAGAAGGTTTTGTCAAGCATTATGCGTGTTGCAATCATTGGAGGCGGGCCTTCGGGCCTCGTGCAGCTCAAGGTCCTCCTCGAGGCTCACCAGCGTTTCCCCGCTGGGCCCTTTGACGTCAGGCTCTTCGAATCCTATGGAAAGCTGGGTGGCATCTTCGCCCACCACTCCTACGAAGACGGCGAGCTGGTCTCGTCAAAGTTCACTACGAGCTTCTCTGACTTTAGGCCCACCTACGATGAGCCCGACTTCTTCTCCACAACGCGATATCTCCAGTACCTCGAAGACTATGCCTCCCACTTTGGCCTCTGGCCTCACATCAACCTGAACACCACGGTCAAGTCAGTCCGCAGAGGAGACCGGAGCGAGCATGTCGTCACCTACCAGACGCCGGACGGTGAGATTGTCGAGTGGGAATGTGACGCCCTTGCCGTCTGCTCCGGCGTTCACTCGAGCCCAAACATTCCTCAGGTTCCAGGCATTGAGAAGGTCTCCACGGTCATGCACTCGTCGGATTTCAAGACACGATCGCAGTTTGGCAAGGACAAGACTGTTATGATCTTGGGAAGCGGCGAGACAGGTGCCGATATCAGCTATTTGGCTGTCACAGCAGAGACCAAGAAGGTCGTCCTGTGCCACCGGGATGGCTGGATTGGCGCACCCAAGGTAATATCACCCCAATTAAACACTTAGGCTGTATAATTTGCTAATACATCTTTACAGAGAGTGCCTGGACAGAAATTCCTGCCTTGGTTATTCGGAGATGAGGAGTTTGACCATCCCCAGCTACCTCTTGACGTAAGCCAAGTCACCCTCTTTGATTCCATGTATGTGCACCCGTTAGTTCGGGATAGCATGTTGATTTGGGATTTCTACCATTTCGTCGCTTTGCCCGCCGGGTGCTGGCTTTGTGGCGGTTCTCCGCATGGCGTGGACCAGTTTGTTGGCCAAGTCATGGGTGAACGGTTCCATGTCTCAAGATGTGAGTGCATGCCCCCCCCCCCAGTGTTTCTCATTGTAATACTGACAAAATACATGAATAGTATTCTTGAACAAGGCATGGCAGCAGATTCAAAACTATGTTACTTACCCGTATCGCCCTACAAAATGGCCTCTGGCGACGCGCATTCGCCAATTCTTCTGGAATACGAGGATTCCGCCGCCGCCTCCCCGCACCATTGATATAGCACCCTTCCCTACTCACATTTCTGAAGACGGCATCGCTCATTTCCCTCTCACAGAGAGACCAGAGTCTGAGCGCATCCAACTGTCAGAAGTCAAGCCCGACGTTGTAATCTATGCCACTGGCTATTTAATGTCTTTTCCCTTTTTAAACACATCAGACAATGACGGGCGAAAGCCCTACCCAATGGCATCCGACGCCGATGTGCGGCAGATTTGGAAGTCTGATGACCCAACTGTGGGATTTATCGGCTTCATCAGACCTGGTTTCGGGTCCATTCCGCCATTGGCAGAAATGCAGGCCATGCTCTTCACCATGAACCTCATTGATCGCATCCCCAGGCCTCTTAGCCCGGATGACGAATGGCACTACCGCATTCTCCATAAGCCGGATGCCCGAGTGACGTATGGCGTTGAGCATGATAGCTATGCGTACCAGCTGGCCAAGGACATGGACTGCGCACCAAGCTTCACCGAGGTGCTCAAGATTTCGCTTGACACGCCCAAAGGATGGAGGCTGCCCTACATTTGGGCTGCCGGAGCCTGCTTCAACGCCAAGTTTAGGCTTAGAGGTCCTTGGAAATGGGACGGCGCCGGAGAGGTGCTGACGGGGGAGCTGTGGCAGACAATCACCCGCCGCGAGGGTCTTTTTGGTAAGTCCCGAAGCGTGACCTGGTAACGAGACAGCTCGAGCTGACCTTTCTTAGGAAACGTGCCCCTCAGCATTGTGCCCATGATATATCTGGGATCTATGAACCTGTACTACTATGTTTACTCTGGATTTTGGGGTGCTCTTTCAAAGTTGAGGTTGGCTAGACCCATTCAGCGGCGGATCGAGCCCAAGATGATTATGGAGCGGATGGAGAGAATGCGAACTGCCGAGGTCCAAGTGAGCGGTAAGAGATGAGATTACGACATTACTATTTCATTGGCCGAATAATGATATAATTTTCCCTAAATTTACTGGCCACCGTAAAAGAACTTGGCCTCGTTATGAGTAATCGTTGTCATGCCGCATAGAGCTGCAACACACCGTGGCACTCAGGTTCGATGCACACGACAGAGGGTAGGGCTTATGGTTACAGTTTCAGCATTGCGACTTTGTGTGCTGCTGTGGGTCTGAAACGAATCACTTCCCTTCCTTCCTCTTCTTCTTCTGCTTGTTGGTTTTTCTGCTTCGCGCGCCAATTATCCGGGTACACGGCTCCTTTTTGTCTTGGTATGTTTCGGTTCCTTGGCAATACCACGCGTCGTGTTCCTCCTTGAGCAAGACGCAGGCACTGCCTCCACATATGAGGCAACCGCTGTGGCGTTGTCTCAAAACCACATGGGATCGTCCGCTCTCGTGCAGCAGGGCGACAGCAGGGCGACAGCGGGGCGAGGCCAAGTCAACCTAACCACCTAACCAACCCATAGTATAGGGGGCGGGCCGCTACGCCTCACTGATGGAGACCCACTGAAGCTAGGGGCTTGACCCATTAAATAGCTGTCAACGGTTTCTGCCCAAGATTTGTGGATCGAGTTCTAGCGCGTCGCCCACTCAACTACGCTGTGTAACTTTTTTTTTTCATTCACTTTACTTCCATCTCTTCTATTCGAGTTCACCTGAGAATGCGCTGACTCATGGGTGATGTAGAAAGATGCAAATACCGGTCTCACGTAAGAAGACCCCGGGAGGTTGCCGTTTTGCCTCCTGCGGTGACCCGCATTGGTAACGTGCAGAAGAGCCGAGGAGGCGGTGACAGGACCCTACGATGAGCGGGACAAAAATGCAATGAGGCATCACAGTGTATGTTTGGGAGTCGTTTGCACCGTACCTATCCAAGAATAAAGATGATTGAATTGACAAAACTGTCTTGTTGAATGGGAAATTTATTCTGCCAGAGACGGATAATTTTTCCGGCTTTTTTAGAATACAAAAGCCAACGCATGGAGGAGTTCCTCTTGTCAAAGTTACTGAAATATAATCCAACCCTTGAATGATTGTCACACAGGTACTTATTACCACGACCACTATACAGGCTGGTCCAGTCAAATGACCACCATTTTTGAACCAGAAATAATCTTTCAATACATATGATTATTTGGTGTTATTTAATTTCCTTATTTTAGGCTAAAAATGCTCATATCGATGTCCTTTCTGCAAGAACCCTGTGCACCAAGTGCCAAGCCAACAATCATTCAAGGGCTGTCTTGTAAGTAGTATTTGGGTGGTGTTGCCTTAATTTGGAAGAGGCACTGTGTTGTAGGGCTTTTTGTCCTGCCACTTCACTCACAACTTCAACACCAATCAACCCCCAAAACATAGCCAGCAGCCAAGACTCACTGAATGCTACCCCGTCCGCCAAAGCCCTCCAATCGCCACGATGCACGCACAGCGATGCCTTTTATTCGTCGCCGAGCCGGATCCCAGCCTCTACCCGGCTGCCCCGTTGCCCTACGGCGATGACCTCGGGCCTGCCTGCAGGGGATTACGGGCTTGGGCCACACCCTGGCAGGGACTCGTCATTAGTGTGGTAGGATCCGTGGAGCATGACCTACCTCCTCATTCAGCCCTGCCCAACCAGGCAGGCCAAGAAGGCTCGGCGCATCTGTCATCTCCAATTTCTTCCTCTTCGTCGCCTCCAACTCGCTCACCTCATCTGCCTCAGCCTCAGCCTAGTCAAACCTCGACATGTGACAAGGCCTGTCCTCTGGGACCAGCCTGGCCGTCGATAATATATTTCATCGCCTGTCGTCGTGTTTGCGTCTCCATCTCTCTTCCCTACGCAGCTAACATCCCATCCTCTGGTCACCTGGGGACGGTCCGCGGTCAACATGCACAAAAACACGGAATATTATCGCTCTCAGGTGGGCGAGGAGTCTGTTATAGACTACACCCACACTGACATGCCCTTTCGACTCCTGCTGAAAGACATTTACTACTTCTTTGTCTACTCCTGGGCGTTGCCGTGGGTCATCTGGCCTTTGCATCCTTCTGGACCTAAGGAATTCAACGAACTCGCCATCACTCCTCAAAACTTGTACTGCATTTTTATTCACACCATCCTGGTCATTTTGCAACTATCGTTCCTCGTCGCCTTACCTTTGACTGTGATTTTGCCACTGTGGATGATCGGGGCGGGCATCTCAGCGTTCATGATTCTTAACTGGGCGCTCTGCAGGCTTCTTAATGGATCTACCGACACCTATACCTCTGACGAAAAATACGCCACTGACCTTCCCGAACATGCGCATGAGCAGTGGGTATTTTTAAACGGCGTAGCCGTAGGGTACGGTTTCTTTCGGTTTGCCTCACTGCGATGTAACCTGCTGACAAGCTGTTTAGGGAACATTGGATGAAGGGCAACCTCAACAGGCTCGCCGTAACGTTCGGGCGCCCTGTTCTCGGAATTCATAACCGAACGTCGGGTATCATCTTTGATATCATTGAGTGTTTGGTTCAGCGCAACTATGGCTATGCAACGGGGGATATTCGTATTTGCTTCAAGATCATTAAGGAAGTGCTGTACAACCCTGCCAAGTCCAAGGTCATTTTCATTCTGCACTCTCAGGGAGGGATAGAAGGTAGTCTCGTTCTCGATTGGCTTCTGCAAGAGCTTCCCCAGGATCTGTTGTCGAAGCTCGAAGTCTACACGTTTGGCAATGCTGCAAACCACTTCAACAACCCTCACCGACATGCTGCGTCCCAGAGGCTGCTCAAGATCAAGGATTTGTCTTCTCTGGCTTCTCTCAACCACTCGAAACCCCATGAAACACCGCCGCCAAGCAATGCACCGATTGACAAAGCAAGCATCAAAGTACAGATTCCAAATTCAGTCAGGGAGTCGCCATTGCATGTTTCGCCATCTCGTCCAGCCTCGGTGATTAAGGACAGAGCCATTGGCCATATTGAGCACTACGCCCACACCACCGATTTTGTCTCTATATGGGGTGTCCTTCACTTTGCGACGAACAGAATGGGCTCGCCGCAGCTTCCTCGATTCTTGGGCAGGCTGTTTGCACGCTCTAATGGACGTGGAGGGCATCAGCTCAACCAGCACTACCTGGATGGCATGTTTCCGCTAAAGTATAATGAGGCTACGGGATCTTACACCGCAGCCGATGAAGATAATGAATTTATGAATGAAATCATCAAGATTGGAAAGGAAGGCGAGGCAATGGAAAATGCACGCGAAGCATTCGAGATTAGTTGGCTTGGCACAAACGGGTTTGGCACAGGCAACATAGCCACCCCAGTGGAAGTTCACGGCCTCACGCCTAAGAGAAGGAAGAGACTCTCGGAGGGTGTCAAGGTAAAAGAAGTCAGCCGTTTGTGGGCGTACCGAAACGGCAACAGTCCGAAGGATATCCCGCCAATGCTAATAACTGAGGACGGCATCGTACGGACTGCTACTCTATAGGGGGGTGGAAAGCACCGGAGAAAGAAGAGCTCCAGGCCTGTCTAGAGACCATGAAGTTGGAGGGCTCTTTAGAGCATTGTTGTATAAAATTTAGCATTGGCGGGATGGGAACTCGGCGTTTGAACGAAGTGCAGTACAAGAAGTGCCAGACTGGATCAATACGTATACCACATGACACTTTCCTCAATTGAATGGCATGAAAGTTACAACACATCATATAATTGTGATTAGAAACATGTAGTGCATGGTCTCTAGTTCTAAGGCACTCTGCTACATTGGTCGATGGGGCTCGGGGCTGGTGGCCGGCGACTAAACATGGCAGAACAAGAATGTCTTAAATACGACATGGAGTGTTGACAACAAAGGCACATTCTAATTCCAGGCATAAATTTATTCATATCATCAAAATTGCGCTGTACAGAGGATTTGAGTTGATTGTGCTTTTTGTTAGGGCAGATCATAAGATCCAGACCCATGCTAGTTTTACAGACTGATTGTATATGACCTTTGTGGTGATGCTCCTGAGACAGTTCTCACACGAGCCTGCTGGTTCCTTTTTTTTCGTTTTTATTTGAACCAGAGATGAGCCCATCCAGATCAGTTGTTTTCTTGCACCTTCACAAGCATTCCGACTTGGCATGATGAAAATTGCGAGTGCGGGGTGAGGTGGGGGTGTGGTTTGGGCCATAACCATGAGAAATTTGAAGGAGCGACAAGACTCATCGATGCTCCAAGTCAGGCATAAACTTCATGCCGGTGCCCTCGGCGCCGTTGACGCTGCGGCTCCGGACGTGCTCGCGCAGCATGTCGAGGATGGCCGAGTCCTTCCAGCGGGTCGGGACGGGGCGGTACGCGGGGCGGAAATTGCCCACCGTCTGCGCCCACTCGCCCTTGGGCGGCTGGCGCGTCACCTCGTCGCTGGCCGGGGGCGAGGTGGCCGGGTTCGTCGACGACAGCTCCTCCTTCTGCGTGGCCCAGTAGTAAATGTCCCAGTCGTTCTCGTCGAGGAGCAGGTCGTACTGGTCCAGCAGCTCGGGCGCCAGCGTCGGGAGGTGTTTCGAGGCAAATGTCGAGAGGAGGAGGTCCGATTCGAGAGTTCCGCGCTTTCGAGACTGGTCTGTTTCACAACAAAAAAAAACACAAGGGGGGTCAGCCATGATGTTTCATCATCACCGTATTCTTCTTCAACTTATTCGCATTTGTAATCAGTGGATCCGTACAGGTCAGTCTGGCTCGCTTGGTGGCGTCGTCTTCGCCAACGCGGCGCAAGGGCTCAATGCGAAACTTGGCGCCCTGGAGCTCTCCGACGCCTAGCTCGGCTGATTGGCTGTCATCGGCAGCATTGCGCAGCGTTGTCGAGGAGAAAGATCGGACGGAGAGGGCGAGCAGCCGGCGCAGGGCAGCTGGTCGGCGGAAGGCGCACGAGGCAATGCTCGCCATAGTTTCTGGACAGGAGGGCGGGAGGTTCGTAACGGATGCGTCACATGTATATATATAAATTGTTTTATAGAGTTTCAGCGACAATGGATGAGAAGCAATTCCTTGGCGTTAGTGAAAAACCTGGTCGACCTTGTTTCTCGATGAGAATCCGGAACGGTTAGCCGAGGCTCTCATGACTCAGCCACAGTTCTGACTAACATTGCCTAGCCACATCGCAGCACAGCCGGTTTCCACTGACAGAGACTTGGGACATCGGCAGAGCGCAATGCGCATCGATCTTGGATAGGTAAGAAAAGCATGCTTTGGAGCAAAGTGTCAAATAAACTCGTGTTTTCTTTTGAGAAATTTTATTTCATCTCCGGGTTGTGTGATCGTGGCTTCAAAGTCGGTTAGCTAGCCGTACCCTGCTTCCTGCGTGAGACTCTGCACTTTTGTTTTATTTTTTCAGGAGTGCTCTTCAGGAACTCTCATCAAATTGTCATTACACCTACCCAAATCAAATATGTGTATATTAAAAATGAATTTCCTTTCTGTCTTGAAAGTGAGTAGTGGGATTAACTGCAGAGGTTTCTCGAGAACATAGGTATCAAGGTCACAAAAATAATTAATATTGACATGTGATCCAAATGCTGCATTTTACTCCAGAAATGACCAATCAATTGAATTAGTTGATATAATACAGCCTTGTTTCCATGCTATCCAACAAAAGTCACTCCTCACACCGAGATTGGCTCCTTGGCCAAAATTAGTGCATTCCACCACACACCTATCGTCATGTCCATCTTCAAACTCCAAACATATGCAGTAAATACTCGACATAGATTGTGAATATTGTGTTGTATTCAATCAAGAGAGTCTATTCACTATAAGACAAGGGAACAACAAACCCCATTACGGTTACCTCCGACCAGTCAAACCATACTGTGCATGTCTAAAAAAAAAAGAAGAGGCTATTTAAATCTACATTGCGAAATGCATCGCGGGTCGTTGTAATATGAAGGAATAATGACCATTCTGAGGTGAGGTATATTGCAGCAAGAGTTGAAAAAGACAGGCAAAAGAACCAAGGATGGGTTTGGATGCTATACGAAACGATATGAAATGCCAAGAGTCGGCAAGATGGCAAATCACGTTTGTGTTGCAATCAATTGGGATGACATTTTATTGACAGCAATTTACCAGCCAGCTGCATGTGTAAGTGAAACAAGACCAGAGCCTCCCAGCCAAGACCAAACTCCAAACTTATCACCGAGGCGAAAAATGTTGTAACGATTGGAGTTATCGTGCTCCATCTCATAGGCAACAACCAAATTCGCAGCCTTCCCGCAAGTTCTGGTGCAGCGGGTTTATTGAAAGTTGTAAAAGGGTATACTGCGAATCTGCACACATACACGCAACCAGGATGGGTAAAAAAAATCACCTCCAAAATTTTTTTTGGACCGCTTTGGCAGATAAGACATCAGCCAATGGCGCTAGACAGGTTTCACGATAGTTGCACAAGTCATCTATCCCCGTCGTGGCCGCGCGATGGCGGAAACGCCAGCCCGCAAGCAAAGAGTTGAGGTTGAAAAATGGATGCAGATTTAGTAATCCCCCAGATTCTCACATGCCCTTAGGTCGAGGGGACCCATTTTACCTGTCGCTCATTCTACTCTAAATTATCGTGAGTCGCCAGATAAACCCGACCCGGTGGTTCTTGCTCCCGTGCTCCCTTTTGGCCCCCCCGCCCCCAGATTCGAGAGGAGGGGGGAGGGGGGAGTCCAAGAGGCGCCGCCAAAACTCATCACGTGCGGCATCACATGCCGCAAGGGGGCTTGCTTTGTTTGTTTTCGCGTTCTTTTTTTTTTTCTTTTCTCCTTTTTGATGTACAGGTCGGCCCGGCATCAAGCAAGCATCAGGCCAGGACCCTGCCAAGATTTGTTTTATCAATTTTTTTTTTCTCTTTTCCCTCTTTTCCCGCCGCCGCCGTCCCACATGCTGATTGCTTGGTGCACACCCTCTTCCCCCTAGCCCCCTGCACGAACCTTGACTCGCCTTGTGGGGGCCCTGCGTCAGATTTAATGTGGGACACTAAAATGGTAGGATGGATCTTCAGCTTTTGTCCGTTTCGACGCTTTTGGAACTGGTTCCCGGAAGGCGCACCCATAACCCCCTTGAGCCGCACCCGTTGTGAGATACGACGTCATTGCCTGTTCCCGAGAGAGCCCACTGCCGACAGGGTAAAAAAAGTAAAACCCTCAAAAAAGCAAATCAACTACCTCCCAGTGTGCAGCCAGTAAATAAATATAACGGTATGCACAATGGGCGTGTGCTTAGCTGTTGACACCGTGCTATCAAAGAGGAGCCAAGCCAGGGATTCAATGTGAAACGTCGTACGAATTCAGTGCACACCAAGTCAAATAGCCGAGGAAACATTTTTGCAACAAGAAACATGTCTTTGGCTTATTGTCTAGAAAGTTTTTTTTTCTGCGTAGTATGCCAGGGTTGTCGGGCCTAGCTGCCCATAACCAATTTCAAGAAAAACTCCCGTCCAGTCTTCCCCAAACAGCTTCTTCTCTATAGAAGACAGATACAAAGACAGAGATAAGGAAAATATAAAAAGAAAAAGTAATAATAATAAGAAGAGAAGAAAAAAACCAGACGCTGAGATCAAGACCGGCGAGAGATGTAGCCCAGCTGCTACATGTGTTCTCATGAGGTCGGCGCGTGAAGTATCCCTCGCATCAAACAATACCAGCTGTGATGCATCGGATCAAATTTCCATAGCCGCGCTTCCAATTTCCCCGCTCCCCGCCATATATCGTGAAAATCATTTCAGATCGTGAGATTCGTTTAGTCGGCAGACTTGTGCATGCTGCCAGTGACGTAGTTCTCCTCAAGAGCGTCAATAGTCTTGACGTCCTCGGCATCGAGCTCAAAGTTGAAGCTGTCAAAGTTGCTCTGGATGCGGGAGGCAGTCAAGCTCTTGGGTAGGACCACGTTGCCTCGGGAGGCGCTCCAGTTAAGAAGGATCTGGGCAGGAGTCTTGCCGTACTTCTCAGCAATGGCGCCGATGGTAGGGTCCTGGAGCTTGTTGCCGCGAGCCAAGGGGGAGTAAGCCTCGATCTTGATGCCGTTCTTGTTGCAAAGCTCAACAAGGGGCTGGCGCTGGCAGAAGGGGTGAACCTCGACCTGGTTGACAGCAGGGACGACGCTGCAGTTCTCAAGAAGGTGCTCGAGGTGAGCGGCACCAAAGTTGGAGACACCAATAGACTTGACCTTGCCGAGACGCTGAGCAGTCTCGAGAGCGCGCCAGCTCTCAAGGCGCTTGGCCTCATCATCGGCGGGAGAGTGGATCAGGTACAGGTCAAGGTAGTCAAGGCCGAACTTGTCAAGGGAGGTGCAGAGAGCATTGAAGGTAGCCTCGTAACCGTGGTCAGAGTCCCAGAGCTTGGAGCAGATGAAGATCTCCTCGCGAGGAGTGCCGGTCTTCTCCATCCATTGGCGGATGGCTCGTCCACAAGCCTCCTCGTTGGCGTAGCGAGCGGCAGAGTCAATGTGGCGATAGCCGGCATCGAGAGCAGCAGTCACGGCATCCTCAGTCTCCTGGCCATTGGGGGCCTTGTAGACGCCAAGGGCAACCTGGGGAATCTCGTTGCCGTCGTTGAGAGTGAGCGAGTTCTGGCGGACGGGAGTCTTCTTGACGAAGACCTGGCGCTCAGGAGAAGTCTCGGGGGTGATAGCAGAGGGAGCCATTGTGAATGTTGTGGTTGTTGAAGTGGAAGTGGAAGTGGAAGCGAAAAGATGTTGCTGATGCTGAATGGGTATCTAAAAGATGAAGCTTGGTAGTGATGGAAGGCTGTTGATGAGATGTGATGAGATGAGATGGGATGATTGCACTTTGGAGGAATCTCCAGCCTCTTAAATACTTCATGTGCAATGTATACATGTTGTAAAACTTGCCGTTTTGATTCAGACTCTGACATGTATCCCTGAGCACCCCTTGACAGTGCCGTCCAAGCTTCTGAGCTGAATCGTTCATTGCCAAAGATACTTGCCGCCGCTGTAACAACACCGCCTCCGTCATTATTCGACGCCCGTGTGGGTCCCGGGTTGACGCTGACGGTACCCGCTAGGGCCCCGTTTTGGCGACTGAAGGCGAAGTACCTTAATGGTAGGATACGGACTGACTGGATAGGCAGCGGTCGCAAGTGGGACACCCGGTGGAGAGGCTTGCGATAGCACACATGCGGTATTTTATCATGGCGACCCAGTGTTTTCGTGTCTCCAGTGCGAGCTCGAGCAGCGAGCTGGAAGCCAAGCAGGATGACGGCAGAGCGGGACCAGCCATGGCTCTCACTACCCCATGCAGCCAGGGGAGTGGGACAAACCACCTCGGGCTGGTGCCCAGGTAGATCCAGGGCTCCACCCAGATGGGGGCCCTGAATATCAAAGCTTGCGAGATTGGCGACAAAAGAACACAGCACAGCGAAGACACTGACGACATGGACGACGGATTTTGGCATCAAGGTTTTAGCTGCAGTGGAGCCGCTCTCAGGGGAAGCCAAGAGTTTTGGCCGTTGATAAACGTGGCGTGAAAAGGCATCGTGGGATGAAAATTAGCCCGCCTCGATAGCTCCAACGAGCCGCATCCAGCAGCAAGGTTTACTCGAGATAGAAAGGTTTGCTATACTTAGACTTTTGCCAGCGCCGGTATCTATCCGGCCGGCTTGGGACGACACCTGTTCCGCGCGGGGCGCGTTTGGGGGGAGGGGATGCGGTGCAGGTAGCCGCGGTTTGCTGCAAACATGTCTGTTGTTGATGCTCGATAGTTAATTTTGTTGGCGCTTGGGCAAGCATCAATTACCATGGACGGGACATTGCTCAAGCAGGCAGGCAAGCAGGCATAAAAAAAAAAAAGGTGGTGCTTATCCACTCTATCCCAGCAAGGCAGGATGGTGTTTGTAACAGAGACGGCACTGTATCCACAGTTACCATGCACACACAAATACAGTACCATTTCAACTGTGCGAGCACAAGCCAATCACGATTTCCAGAGATGTGATGCTCTCTCCCTTCCACAGCACCCAACCCTCCCTCACAGCATCCATCCCTGCTCCGAGCTCCGTGCGCCGCGCCATGCACCGCGGCGAACTAGTCTGACGTTGGGCTGGGGCCCGGCCTTCAATTAACCTGTTACGATGCCGTCTTCCAGACGTGGCTGCGGCTCCTTCTGCGAGACGTATTCGCTCCGTCCCGTATCCATCCACCAAGTACCTCTCACAACCGTGAACGATATCCACGGCAGGCCAAAGCCTCCGTTATCTTCTCGGAGCTCCACCTCCCTGCAGATTCATCACACAGCCGTCGTTCCCTCGGTCACGGCCCTGCATATACCCCCCCCGGCCAGACGCTTGTTGCCTCTTCGAGACCCCCAGCCCCTCAGCAACGTCGGCGTCTCCACGTGAAAACGACCAGTCGGCCTCAGGATATTGGACGGTTTCCGTCCCGTTGCTTCAGTTTTTAACCGAGCGAGAATCGGGCTCGGTCTACTCCCGGCGATCCCACGTCCTTTAGTGCTCATCCCAACAGGAACCCCCCTCTCGCACGCCCTCGCCCCCCTTTCGACACCACGCCTTCGCGCCCCGGGCGGCTCTCCCTTTCCAAAGAGGCATTAGAGATGGTCCTAGAACCTCCGATCTTGTTAGCAATCGTTCAAATGTCTCAAAAGGACCGCAAATAGCGATGTACGGAGGTGGGGCATTGACAGCCTGTATCTGCTTGTGTATCTGTCCGTGTGCCCGTTTCCTTGATTCCGGGGCCTGCTGGAGGGCTCGACGGGCGTCCTGCCTCATGAACGGGCCACTGACAACTGCTGACACGATATGCTTGGACCTGTAGATCATTCCGGAAACGGTGCCGACGCTCGAGGCCAGCAATCACTATCTCGTGTTACCTCAACTTTGGCTCCCCACGATGCGTTTGGTAAGCCTCGCGCAGCCTTCTTTCCGCAAGGTTTTTTTCGGCCTCGTTTCCCTCAGTGCCAAACAGGAGGACCCTGAACGATCGTTCAGATCCCTGAGTCCCGGCTCAAGCCATATCCGCTGCTTTTGCAGCGGTTCTTCGCATGGCGTTGACACCAATCAAGACCCTTGGGACCCATCTCCAATCAAATGATGCAACCCTGCTGCGTCCCAAGGATCCGGCATTTTATTTCGGTCCAGCCAGAATCGATTTTCTCGGCGCAGCCAGTCGCATAATATTCAGTGCGACTACGGCGGCATTCATGTCATTTTCTTCCCTTGTGCGACGGAATTTTTGTCCAAGGACAACCTAGTTCGATATTGCCTCCAAGGGGCAATGCGCCGATCTTGCGACATGGGATCATCACTCTTAGTTCAGAAAAAAAAATACTGACGTGACGTCGGCTGAACTATCGGTACTGCTAAGACAAAGTTACCAATCGCGAGAGACCTTCTCGTCAAGCTGTGTGTTGCGACCTGACGCACGGTGGGAAGAGGACTCACCCCTTTGATTCGACAAGCTGCTGAGCCCACGCGGAAGGTAAGACACATTGTTTTGATTGTTGATCGTCTCTCCTTTGTGCCACCTACTCCGGACCCACCAAAAAGTTTCGACGTCTTCGTCCCTCATCGACCTGATGTCATTGCCACGCAGATGTTAAACACACGCGCGCACACGTATGTGGACATGCACACAGGCACACACACACGCCACTCACATATCGCATAGGAGCGCATATATGCACGCCATGTGATTTTCACACAAATTCTTCGACATGGGGGTTCGGCTGGCATCCTCTGCGAGACAACTTGACCGCCCCTGTAGAATTCCAGGCCGCAACAGAATTGAGCAACTACAGCACGTAGAGCATGTACCATTCCGCGTTGGTTTGCCTCAAATTTACAAAGTATAAATCACATGAGAGACCATTTGAGACCCACGCTGGTCTATCAGAATTCGTTTTAGATCACATATCATTTATGCCTTTTCACAGCCAATATTGCGAAGTGCATCCCGCCATATGCTCTAGATGAAGATTGCAGCTGTTTTACTCGCTCAACTCATCGCCCTCTTGGCCACTTTTAGTCTAGCAAGCGGCCGGTGCCATGATGACAATTACGCCCCATTTGTCACTAGTACGGGTGCGACCAACAGAATTCATCCGGAGTCTCGACTCTCATTCTGCAGCGGCATGCTCATGGCCACGTTGAAGCCGGCCGGCGTCTTAGACTATTTCCAAACCGAAAAAAGCCCATGTCTCAGTTGCCCTGATCTGACCTTCCTGACTCGTCAGAACAGAACGACGACGCTCACCGAGTATGCAGCAAAGGATCCTAGTAACAAGAGCACAACCCATGCAGAAAATCGATACCACATCATCACGGACTCTTGGCCACACAGACAGCCTGATTCATTGAGCTGCCCCGCCTTAGCGGTAGTTCCATACCTCAACAGACCACAGCATTCGTCGGTTTGCAGAGATGCTGGGCCCAACCGCGGCCGCTGTGACTGACTGCGCTCCCGACGCCCACATTCACCGCAACCACCACCCGCTATCTCGATATCGCCTGCCCTCTGGCCGCAGCAGCCGTCACTGGTGCAGCTCGCTTCCCCTGCCCTGCGGGATGGGGTCCTCTACGGTTGCCTCAAGGCTGGGTACGATGACGTCTGTGTCTGCGCCGGGACCCATTTTGGCGATGGCGAAGGCTGGGGGGGGTTAATGCTACCGGCCCTTGTGCGGCACAGAGCGAGGGCAGTGCCAAACTGGCCATGTTTGCGTCTACGCCGGATCCTGTCCGTGCGGCAAGAAGCGCTTTTACTACGCGGTTCCACAGGGGCGCGAGCGTCGCGGCAGCCAAAACGCACGGCGACGCATAGTTTTGGCGAATCGCGCTGGCTGGTGAATACGGCAATAAAAAAATTCACCATGTGGAAGGTTCATCCAGGCTCAAAATTGACAAAACAAGACAATCAAAATCCTCGGCGAGATCTTCAAGCTGGTGGTCCAAGTTTCCCAAGGTTATTTTGGTCAAAATGCAATCAATGCTAAACGCCTCTATCTTGGCCTTGAAACCCTCATGTTACTACTACATGCATCGTACACCCCTGAAAAGAAAAAAAAGACATTCGAAAAAGGATAAAAAATTCTCCAGTTTGACATGCATACAACCATGTATCTTCCATTGCAAAACCCCAAACACCGAAATTTCACCCAATGAACATTTCGTCAAATTCCCGAGACGCCACTAGGGCAATTGACGCCACCCGGCTGCTTAATGCTCCTCGACGATCCCAAGACCCAGCGGCTTCGTTGCCGTCGACGTAGTTGCCGCTGACCCTATTATTGCCGTGGGCTCATCTGGTCCCCAGAGCAACTCCGTCTCCGCGATTTCGTGTGGATACACGCTTTCGCCCAACGGTGACTGTCCAAACTCCACGATGCGCCCATTAAATTGGATCCCCCCAGACCCCGACCTGACCATCTCCACCCCGTCCGACTCTGAGGACGACTTGTGCAAATCCCGCCTGGAGAGGCGCTCGGAGCTCCAAGGCCCGGTATGATGTCGTTGCTGCCAGGCTTGGTAGCTCGTCGGGGTGCCCTCGAGAACGCCGATTCTTGGCGATGGCTCTGTCCTGGCCATTGATGGAGCACGGCGTGTTTGGATGGGCACATTTTGTGACGTCGCGTTGCCTGAGGTGGGGCCTTCGAGGTCCTCCATGGTGGGGAGCTCAGCATCTGACGAGGGGTTTCGTGACAGAGGTTGGGATGAATAACCATCGGGCTTCAAGGAAGAGACACGCCATGCTGGAGGGTGAAGGGTGCTCCCGTGGCTGCTGGGCAGTGAATTAGAGAAATAATCGCCCGAGTATCCCGAGTCAGTAGCCTTGCGGTGTGAACCCAACGGTTGATAAGGATAAGCTGCTGGGCTCAGCGAACTTGTCGAGTTGACAACTACAGGTAAATCGGCCGGTGCCCACTGTCCTACATCAGCCTCCAGAGGTGAACCCAGTTGGCTCAGGAGAGCTGAATAGCCATCTTGAGATAGTGGCCTCCATCCATCTTCGTCATGGCGCGCAGACGGCGCAGATGCAGCGCCAAAGCTGCTCTGCTCCCAGAATGGGTTTTCGTCCATAGTATCGCGGCTTGCGGGGTGTATTTGCATCTGCAGGTTTTTCCTGGAAGCCATGGCTGTAGCAGGGCTACTCTTCACTCTCGAACGGCCCAGGTCAATTTTCCTTCTTTCATTTGCGATTCCAAAGAGTGTAGATCCTTCGTGAGCTACACCGACTGTCTCAGCCTCGTTCATGTGAAAGTGGCTGTGGCCATGACTCGTATTTCTCAGGTGGGCAAGATGCTGCTTTGCATCGGTAAAAGCAGGTCGCAACGTACCGTCTCCGGAACTAGCTAGGCGCGATAGCGTGGAGACAGCGGGCGAAAATTGACCCAAGGCAACCTCTCTGCTGATGCTCACGCGAGGCTCGTTTACCTTCTGCTTCATCTCGCGCCAAGCCCCGGCCCGATCAAGGTATTTTTTCGCGGCACGGTCTCGAACGGTACGGTGGGCCGGGAGGCCATCCTGGATCTTATGGTGAGCGACCGATGTATACCAATTTCCGAGATCTTCATAGTCGAACGCCTCTGGCGGCATGGGAATGGTGCTCTGATGGGGATATGGGACATGATAGTGGTGTGGATTCGTCTCCAGGGTAGGTAAGCTTGCTTGCTGATCATACACAACGGGCGGCACAATGTTGCCAGGGTCCAAGTTTCCGTCATTTCTGCTCTCCGTTGTTGCCACGGAGCTAGGCATCGACAGGCTATTTGTGCGCTCGAATATAGAAACGTGTGGGGCATTCGCACCTTCACCCAAGACGTGTGTCGTCATAGTGCTTGACTTGGTGGAAATCCTTCCCTGGATGTCAGCGAGCCGATCCTGCAGTTCTGTTTCGGCCGCTTTCAACTCGGGCGTCGGCGTATCGACTCGAGTGATGTGTTCCAAGATCCTCCGTATTTGAGCTGCATACCTGCGGTAATCATCTGGAAGTCCAATGTCCGGGTTGATGTTGGCCCGAGTATTGCCTTCGTCAAACGACCGGCACAGCACGGCGGCCGCCCGCTCGAGCCAAAACTCAAACTGCTTCTCTTTCTTCAAGTTTTCGCGGAAGAAGGTCTGCACCACGCTGTGAATCTTAAGAACGTCGAGAAGCTCAGTTGCCCTTGTGCTTTGATGGGACGAGTCTGGGCTTGTTGCACTCATCGACGGAACGTCCTCAATCTCGTCGCGTTCAATGAGAGCAAAAGCTATGAGCACCTTGAAAGTTTTGTTGAGGCTCGCATTACCTGTAGAGTCCTTGGTCCGCACAGGTGTTCTTTTGTCTAGCGCCCTCAATCCGAGAGCGAGTAGCTCAACGGGAATGCGAGCGGTGAAGACGGACAAAAGATACATCAAGTTTAGAGCTGCCGTCTCTCCACGCTCGAGTAATTTTTCGCGGACGCCCTTGTAGGCACCTAAGCCACCCGCCCTTGGACGGGTTTTATACGCGCGAATGTACTTGGACAATGGCTCCCGGGTAGCCCTCAGTTGCTTTGCGGCTGCGTGAATAGCGAGCGGTAAGCAGTCCATGAGGCTGACGGCTTCAAGGGCACGGCTGAGATCATCTTGAGTCCAGGGCCTTTTCTTGTCCATTTCCTCCAGCAGCATGATTTGCGCATCTTCCTCGCTCAGGGGAGACAACTCAATCTTTTGAGGTGCGTCGAATTTGTGGTTGCCAGCAATCGAGGAATCCGTTGATGTAAAGATTAAGCTCGTGTTTCTTGCATCAGGGATATAATCTGTTAGGCCCGGAGTGTCGCGCAGGACACCATCGAGGATGAGAAGCCAGTTTTCAGACCGGTTGAGCCATTTTCGAACTAAGCGGATGGCTTTGCTGGGATCTTGAAGGTCTGATTCGTTTTTAATTGTCATGTCACCTCGAATAACGAGGCTTTTGACAATCTTGAGAAAGCCGTCCTCAAGATCTTCTTGAGCTTTGCCACGAATCCAGAAAACTCCTCCGGGGTACTCGTGTCGGTGTTTGAATGCATACTCTCGTGCAAGACACGATTTCCCACCACCGGGAACCGACCATATCAAAACCGCAGATGTTCCTTGACTTCGTCTGCCCTTGTCCATGAGCATCCGATGGAGGTCTCCCAGCTCCTGTTGTCGCCCTTTGAAATACGCGTTTGGCCGAAATCTTTCTGGGTGAATGAAGAGAGCCTCATCGGTCTTGTTAGATGGCGGCTCGGGAGCTGCGATGCTTAGTGGCTCTGCAGCTATTGGGTCTTGAGTTGGTGTGGTGGACAACTGGTCAGCATATCCAGATGATTGAGAAACCATGGGACTTGGGTTATAGGGCGACAATCTTTCCGTAGCTTCTATTCTTGCTCGAGCTCGTCTTTCTTCTTCTTCAACCTCCCAGCGCACCTGGATCATCGCGGGAGCATCCATGACCCACTGATGAATATCTGTAGAGATGTTTCGATATCCTGGCGCGTTAGGATCCGCAAACTTACACATGCCAGCATGAGTTGCCTCGATTCCATAGTATGTTACGCCTGGCAACGCTGGGCTGGCCGAGTTTGCATCAACGATAATAATCTTGGTCCCCTTGACGTCTGTTTTGTGGTTCTCATGGGTCATGTGAATGTGGAAACGCTGATAGATGTCGAGGAAATGATTATTGATATTGGCGAGGGATTCGTTGTCTTTCTTGAGCGTCTTGAGAAGCACCGACTCAGTTTCAAAGAACTTTCTCAACACTACCGCGTCTGACATGGCCTGGAGCATAATAGCCCAGGTGGCAGCATCGGAACCACTGTGAGGGGTCCCTAGAAATATAAGACCAAAGGTCGAGACGTAGATGGACCTGTAGTCGTCATGGTGGGCGGCGCGGACGTCATTGGAATACAGCAAGCTCCGCTTTACAAGGATCCCACCCAAGCTATGACATACCCATATGATGGGATTCTTAAAAGCTCCGACGCTTCTTCGATAAAGAGTTAGGGTTGTAATGAGGGTTTGTGCGTGTTGGTGGATAAAGTTGTCGCTGGCGCTCTGGTCATTTCGCTTCGAGTAGACATCGGCATTGTAGCCATAGACCAGAACATTGGCGTGAGCGCCCTTGAGCGAGGCAGGCAATAGATCTATTGGCCAAAAGACACCATTTTTGGCCGTCCACGTCTTGTCCGGAGAGCCGTTGAGGCCGTGGACGAGGACAATGTCGACCTTGGCGTCGGGGTGCGAGTAGACGCTTGTGATCTCGTAGCGCGCTATCGAACGATTTTCAGAGCCCTGGAGTTTTGACGACGAGCGTATGTATGAGCACATGTGCTTCTGGCGCAACGGAGAGGCGCTGAAGAAATACTTACCATCATGTATAGTCGGCAGCGAGGTCATCCGCGGGCGAGTTATGCAAAAGTGTCATTGGACAGCGACGTAGTTGGAGGGAAGGGAGGAAAAAAAAAACCGAGAGCTGATGCATGGCCGGTGACCTCGCCCATTATAACTGGTGTGTCCCCCCCCTAGAGGACGGCGAGGCTGTTCGGGAAATGTGCTGCCTGACGTTCCATTCAACGGGAAAGAGGAAGGGGCGGCGCCCCCAGGCCCCAGGCCCCAGAAGGAGCAAGCAACCACGAGGGCTACATGCGACGACCTGGGCGCTGCAGCGAAACTTGTCACGAGAGCGGCGGGGGAAGTTTGCAGCTGAGCCTGACTTGATGGTGTGGAGCAGTGCCCTGCGAGGGTAAGAGTGCCAATGGGAGAGCCCAGTGGTGGTGGTGGTGGCTCAGCCGTCGCCCGGGAAAGCCATCGTCAGAGTCACAGCCGCCTTGAACCCGAGGAGCATGTGTATTATTTTTTGTATGGCATGTCTGTCTCACCACCCGCATCTGCGTCGCTGCTGCGAGTAAGACGAACCCATGCTGCAGCAGTCTTCTGGAAGATGAGGCTCAAGCATGAAATGCCCTTTTCTCTGGTTGGGCCTGCTGGGTGGGGTGTCATCGCACTCCCGGAGAAGTACGGATTCCTGTCCGTCAAACTATCGGGTCATGCAGGGTCTCCCGTGTGGATATGGGGAACCCTTGTTCCGCATACGCGACACACGGTGACATCGGGTTTCAACCAACTGGATTGCTCTAATCGAACTATTGTAATTTATCATCTATTGAAATGCACGCTGAGCCTCTAGCAATATGTTCAATCTATGATTGGTTTTCGTCAAAACGGATCCCATGAACTGCTTGGCACTGCGCCATTCATTAACTCCTTGCAACGTCATCTCTTCGGGAGCCAAACTAGGACTTTGTCCTTGCCACGCGTCGAAGCGGCTCTGTTAGTTTAGGCACGACAGCCTGATCACCAGCGGGATACTCACTCTGCGTTAGTGGCCAGAGTGCCCGCTTTCCGCCATTGATTATTGCGTCGTCCGCCTCGCCTTGTGTGCTTATGGACAGTTGGTAGCTGAAAACGAGCCAAACCAGGCTACCGAGTTCCCTTTCGGCAACCTTATTCGCCACCGACATCTCACTTGGTGCTTTCCAGATTCGTTGTGTTCCAATCAACAGAGGCTGGCTGAGCGCGATCCCGATTTTCTTCTTCAACTCCTGCTTATTTTCGTATCCAGGCCACCGGCTTTTTTGCAGTTGCCGTCACGTTGCGAAATATCGCGACTCATGTCGCCCCAGGATAGATCCTTTGCGCACAGACACCGACCTTGGTCATGTTTTATACAATTCAAGTCTGCCTTTCGTTCAACCCAGCTAGGACCGGATGGTTTATTGTCCGATATGACTCTTGCACCGGTCAAATCTCCCCAATGCTCGTACCCGAGCGTTTCGCCTACGCCACATTTTGCAATGCAACGTTCAGGTCCAATCGTGACTCAAGGCGTGTGTGGCCAGGATCGTGTCCAAGCTAAAGTGGATGTTTGACAATCATGGAAATGAAGAGCTATCGTGTCGAAAACGAGGCTGCTTTTCAATCCCTGGGCGCAAGCATGACAACGTACTCCCTGGTGCTCTGGCCGAATTGGATCATGTCCTTGTCTCTGAGCTCCAAGTATCTGCTCTCTGGAATCCGGTCATCGTTCAGCATGGTGCCGTTAGCGCTCTCCAGATCGAGGATGTAAGGCTTGACCCTGCCGATCTTGTCGCCAAACTCGTTCCTCTTCTCCGTGTATCGGAACTGGATGACGGCGTGTTGTTTGCTGATGCTCGGGTGCTCCGCTGGCAAGTCAACCACGGCCATTTCTCGCCCGATGAGCCAGCAGCTTCGGGCGCTGATGTCGATGGTGTCCACGAGGTCACTTCCTTTGAACACATACAGCTTCCACTGATCGCGAGGCGATGGCTTGCGCGCCTCGGAAGGCTCGTGATATTTGAGTGTGATCTTTGTGCCGTCCGCCTGTGCCACCGAGTTGGAAGCCGCCGCCAACACGCCCGTGATTCCAAAGTTGGGCTTTTCCTTGGGCTTCCCAGGCTCTTCGCCATTCGTAATCGCAAAAGAGTCCGCCTGCGACGGCAGTGGTCCGCTTCGCTTTAGGGGGTCCCGCTTGACCACCTGCTTATCGTCTTGATCTTCGTCATCGTCGTCATTGCGCCTGCGCCGAGAGTCGCGGCCGTCTCGAGATCGCCGCCGCCTGTGCTCTCGGTCCCGATCGCGGTCCCGGTCCCTATCTCGGCGACGATCACGGTCGCGGCTTCGAGATCTTCGCCTGGAGCCCTCCGGGGTGCGGGAGCGACGCCTTTCGTGTCGGTCGCGTCTGTCGCGTGATCGTCGCCGATCGTGTCGATGAGAATCGCGGTCAGAGTGCTTGGATCGTTTGTGGCGATGCTCTCCCTCGCCGCGTGCGTTGTCATGCTCGTCGTCGCGGCCCCGACGGCGGTCTTGGCTGTCATTCTCCCCGTCGGACGCCATGATGCTGGCCAATGTGCGCGCCTCCAAAGGTCCTAAAAACAGGGTTGGGTCTTGAGACAAGAAGCTTGGCTGAAGCTTTTGGAAGAGAGAAAAGTGGATACAATACTGTCTGACTAGAGGAACCCTGCACTGTGTTACGGCGGCCCCAACCTAGCAACAACGTGCATATGCATCTGCGAGATCAGCGCTTCGATGCATGGAACTTGTCGACTAATGTCCCTACGTAAGGATAATTCTAATCAATTATTCACACAAAGAAACCTGAGTCGAAAGAGATCAACGCCTTTTGTCCATTATCTCGGTTTTCTGCTCATACAGTTCTAGTTCCACAATTTGACCTTGTTAACCCTGCGCCGTTCCTACCCAAACAAGTAAAGAAAATCCATCGCTGCTCGCTTCATTGTAGTAAATCATGTCTCATCAAAACACAACTCCCCCCATCTATTGTCTATCAGGTTGCAGATCGCACCTCCAGGACAGCCCTCCAAGATCCGTCGTCCAGGTGGCCCTCCCCGCCCATCATTCCATCGTCTCCCTGCCTTGATACGGTGAGCCGCTCCTCGTCTTCGTCCCACCAGACGTCATCTCCGACCTGGGCATCTCCAGGCACCAGGAGGAGGGCGCCCTTGTTCTTGCCCAGGGCGATCCGGCACGTTGGGTCCTGGACGAATGCATCGAGGAAGGGGACATCGTAACCCTCCAAGCACCTCCGGAGCGGCCCGCCGCTTTCGATGAATTCCCGAATGAGATTGCTCCGCTCAAGGTTCCAAAACTCTCGAAAGTCCTCGGGCCGAGAGAAGGCGTCGACGGCGGATAGAAATTCAACCATGCCGGCCATGCCGTTGAGGACGGGGCTCAAGAAGTGAATAAATGAATTGCGAATCTCCTCGGGAGAGTAGTCCCTCTGCGCGTGCGCGTTCGAGGCCCCGTGTCGCTTTGGTGACTTTGGTGTGGGGGACATGGTCATAGTTTGCATGAGGGTGAGGAGGCGCTCTTGGTCTGCGGGGAGAGGCGTCCGAACTTGGTAGGCAAGGGTCAAAAGATAGACAAGAGAGAACATGGATGACATGGAAGAAAGCGGATCGGAAAGGCTGGCGATGCTGTCGACAAGAGCAGCCCTCTTGGGCTGGGTCGGGGGCATATTTGTTGAATGCATTGCTGACAGATAGGTATAATGTGTGTTTGTGCTTGTGTGTTTATGTGTGCGCGCGTGTGCGGGTTGAGTGTGTGTGTGTGGGTGAGTGTGGATGTGTGGTGCGTGTGGTATAAAGTGGATAGTCTTTGAGAGAGTAAAGAAGAAGAAAACAACTCTGTGGTGGATATCCTTTTTGGTGATGCTGCTGAATGATGGAAAGAAGCTTATGGTCTGAGAGAGCAGGAGGAAGAAATGAGTCGGGTTATATCAGGTATGGGGGTTAAAAAGGGATGGATATGCATCTCAGCAGATGTGGTGTCTCCGAAGTCAGGGCGAGCTGACTTTGCGGCCCTTTGGGAATACCAAGTGAGTTACGCTTTCATGTGAGGCACGCCATGGCCGCCAAGGCCGCCATGTCCCGCCCTGGGCCCTAAGTGCAACATTACCCAATAGTGTCACTCATGATAGCATGGTGGGCGATTGACAGGGTCCCAGACCCCCACGATTAGACGGATCGGGCAATCCCTGGCAGGGAGCTCAGTCGGGAGCGGCGGCACCATGACCTCACATGGGCGCAGTGTCAGCGCACATGGCGACCCCCCGGCCGTCGCCTGCGAGCCTTCTCATCTCTGCCTGCCCCTTGCCTCGAGAGCGGAAAAAAAATAATTATGGTCCCCTAGCCCGCGACCCATTGCGCGTTGCGTCGATATAGAAATTATGGGTTTGGTTCATGGCCTGTCTTTGGGGCGTCGCAGACACGATGCCGAGCCCAAAAGCATGAGCAGTCCACTTCACAATAAGCAATGCATCATGCCAACCTTGAACATCGGGTCATGTCATGTCTCGTGCTTGTCTCACTGCCCTCTTTTTTCCTCCTCCTCCTCCTCCGCTGAGCTGCCCTGTCACTTTTGCCTCCCCGCAGCCTCTTTGTTTTTTGATATGCGCCTAATTTCCTCACGGGCCGCCTATAGCCCTTGCGAGTTCGGTGGCTTTCTTGTCCCCGCGATTGGGCCAACGCCAAACGCAGCGTGCCCCCCACTGCACATTGCAACTCTCAATCGCCAATGGGCCACGCCAACAGAGTTTAGGTCCGACGGCGGACTCTTGCAGTGGCAGTTTCGCGACCAGAGACTTCGCTACCCCGCCCCAGACATTGCAGCGAGCTGGAGGCTAGTTTCGGCTGGGGTTAAGCTTGCCGAAGATAGCGCTGCCGCGCATATCTCTGCTCCACCGCTCTCGTCGCTGAGCACTGCTCTGGGGGTTAACAACTGACTAAGTTACCCCCCTCAACAATTCCTGTCGACTATGCGAGATAGGCAGAGACGGCCCTACTCCCGGAGCTTAATGCTTCCAAATCTAGGCATATTCCCAGCCAACCATGTCGGCCCGCAAGAGCCTTTACTCCCACGTGGGCGATGCTTAAAACCGACACATAGTCCTTGAGGCTGGCTGGCTCCAACCTTGACAGAACCCTCTCCATTCTTGACGGGGAGAATGTTTCTCGTTGCCATGCCGCATGACGGCCAGCTCCGTCGCATTGGCTCGTGCCGCTATAGCTTCAGGTGAGGTAGCATCCGATGCGAGACGTCGGCAGCTAGCTTTGGGGGGGCGAATTATATGCCACCGCGTCCTGTCTTGTTGCTCATCTGGGCACGCCTTGCTTGCCGTGAGCCGTTGTGTGTGTCGTTTTGCTCGCGGGGGGCGCGGGATGGTTGGAGCGGTATACCACACACACAACTCGGTGCGGCCGAAACGGGGTAACCGCAACAGCGTACTCGGCCGCTCACAAAAAAAAAAAAAAAAAAAAGGAAAAAAAAAACCTGGTGTTGGGGGGTGGGTGAGATCTTCGGACAAGCGTCGTCACCACCACCCTCTATACTGTGCGTTGCATGCAGGAGGGGGAAAAGGAAACACACCGGTTTCGGGAAGGGAGCCAACCACCAGATGGTACAACTGCCAAGCAAAGATCGGCTCGCGCGAGCGATGCGACCGGTCTTCCGAGAGATTCGGATCGGTCATAATGGTCGGCGTTGCATGACGAGCACAGCCAGCTGGTCGCTGCGCCGACGATTCATCTTCAGGCAGGGAGTCATTGTCGACGCGGCTCGGGCTGGTAGCTCTGGAGGCGAGGGGGCCTCACAGGGCAGATTCAACGAGATAAACGTAGCATGACCACCACATCATTCGGACAGAAAAACAGCCTCGCTTTCGTTTTTGGCTTGGCCGAGATCTCCCCATTTACAGCAGGCCCTGGCCCACTGTATTGGCGCGTGCCGGGTGCTTTTACTGGTTCCCCGCCCGCCCCTCCCTCCCGGGTGACTCAGCCGGTAGACTTGCCAACCATGCTGCGATACAGCCGCACGATTCTAGAACCATAACCCCAGAAGCACGGATACTCGATCTGCTTCCAACAGCTTCCCTATTGCAAGTGAAGCCTCGTGTAAACCAAATTGAATAGCATCGCCAGAGCCTTTTTAAAAAGTGATGTATTTCGCGTTGAATTAATTAAACCGCTGCTCCCCAACTGCCTCAGTAGCTCACCTGCCCATCCCTCCATCATCATCTCAACTCAGCAGACCCAAGGGGGCACCTCGCCACTCTTGCAAATTCCCAATCAAGTCACACCACGGCCAATTGATAGATCCTACAATGTCGCCGACCGAGGACAACCCTGAAAACTACGCACTCTTCCGTGACTGTCTGTCCACCACGCTGCTGCGGCCGACGCCCACCGAATCGGACCCGCCCAAGCGCCGGCGTCGCGGCAAGGCCTGCAGTGGTGTGACGGCGGCCGAGGCCTCCACCCCGGGGCTGGATCCGGAGCAGAAGGCCGAGGAACTGGCCGATTTTGTGGATTACCTCGCCACCGAGATATTCGAGAGCCTCCCGGCGGAGCTGCAAACGCTCGACTACCGCATCTGGCGCGAGTCCGAGGCCCTGCGGGACGAGTACTCGCTGCCCATCACGCGGCACACGCTGGCGCCGTCGCTCAACCTGCTGCCGTCGACGGTCGAGACGCTCACCACCTACAACCTCATCTGCGCCGACCCCCTGGTGGAGTCGCGGCTGCCCTCGTCCCCCGAGGCATTTCTGGCCCCCGTCCTGACATCATACATTGCGCCCCTGACAGAGCCGCCCCCCTGCACCAAGGCGAGCCGCGCCGACGCCTGCGAGCTGTGCGACCGCTCCTGGATCCCTCTGTCGTATCATCACCTGATCCCCCGCTTCGTCCACGAGAAGGCCGTCAAGCGCGGCTGGCACAGGAGGGAGGACCTGCAGAACGTCGCCTGGCTGTGTGGCGCCTGTCATCGCTTTGTCCACCACTTCAAGAACCACGAGGAGCTTGCCCGCCGCTACTACACCGTCGAGCTATTATTAGAAGAGGAGGAGGTGAGGAGGTGGGCAGCCTGGGTCGGAAAGCTGCGGTGGAAAGGTGGAAACACACGTACTAGAAAGTGAATGACGACGCCAGGGACGGGGGGGATATCGGGCATGTTTGTGGATGTGACAGATTCTAGTCATCAATAGTACCGTCCGTGTCCTCCTGTTCGCTCAATATCCCCTCCGCAATGTCACTTGGCTTGTTTTTTTTTTGTTTCTTATTTATTTTTATTCCGGGGAATGTGCCGGATCCCCCGGCGTTCCGAAGCAACCGAGATCTAGGCTTGCATTGTCCCAAGTAGTCTTGCATGGGGGGTCAGGCATCCAAGTTTTGCGGCTCTGTCGGAGGTGTTGTGCTGATGTTGTTGAGGTGACAGGCACTATGTAATGGACACGCAAGATGTAGCATTTGTATCCATCCAATCAAATGAGAAAAATCCTAGGTGAAACGGTGCGGGCCATAATGTGATACATCTCAGGCTGATCATGCAAATAATCGCAAGAAATGGTTGGGGGGTGTGGAATTCCACGTAAGCATAGTAATAAGCCCAAGACTTTGCAGATCTGTCTCAACAAAAAAATACAAGACAATTATGCCGGAATCGTTTTACAAAGGAAAGGCAAACACTGTGCAGATACCGCCGTGTGGCATCCATGTTACAAGACATCTGTCATGAACCCCGCCATCACAAATTGGGCAGACACAAACTACCGGGATAGTCCCAAAGATACCTATCATGAGCCATGTGTTCATGCTGCTATTTGTTGATAACTTTATCTTTGATAAACGGCATATACCTAGCGTATACCCGTCTTGCATTGTAAACAATGTCTCGCAAATGCTTCAAGTGACATTGTTCCGACATGCTGGACATGGCACGAACACGAAACTTCCCGCTGGTTTCTTTTTTGTTTTGGTTTTCCTCTGTGGTGTATCTGGTTTATTTATAACTTTAAAGGTGAAGCGATCCCCTCGTTGGAATAACTCGTTTCAAGATCTTGCGGTTGATGCCCGTTCTTTTGCCGATAATTTTCAATGGGGAGGAAGGGATTATCGCCTCTCATCCTAGACCTTCAACCCTGCCCCAAATGCGTTTCATCGACCTTTTCGTGAACAGCTCGGTCCAACATTAAGTCGCTCCATTCCCCGTAACTTGGGGCTGAAGCTTGTGCTTTTCCTTTTTTCTTCTTGCTTACCGGCTTTCCCGTGGTGGCCCTGCAACGAAAGAAGCTAATTTACAATCTAGGAGCTGCTCATACCTGCTGCTTCCACTGTTGCTGCTGCTGCCGCCTTTGGAGATTGTTCAATGGGGACCAAGGTTTGAGTAGTGCGACGATCACCGGATTGCCCAGTGTAAAATTAGCATTGAAGCTCCCGTGTGATGTGCAACCGTTGATATGCTCGTATTCTAAACTTAATATAAACCCCCCCTGTTTGACAAGGAACTTTGACAGAAGTCTGAGCACATACGGCACAGACAGCTGGACCCTTGATGTTGATTTAAGAGAATTTGCACTCTATTCGATATATTTGGCGTTAACTTTATTTTATGAAACAACCATGTGAAGGATGGGACGCATGGTGTGTTGGCGGCCATTGACCAAGCAGCCTTCGTTCAAACTGCCCACTTTTGGTGTCAGGCAACTCTTGTAGCATCACTTTGGGGCAACTGGCGGCACAATTTTTAATCCCAACCGGGAAATTGAATTCATCTCGCAAAGATAATTTGCTGCTCTAAAAATGCTGACACCAGAAACTTGCCTGCTCCAAAAACGCCATTATTCGTGGGTATAGTCGTACAGAGATGTGCCGTGACCCCGCTCCCCAGCATGCATCTCCTCTAGCACTGTTCATTTGTTGCAAAGTCATGCTGCGTTCTGTTTCTCATCATCGGCCTTTCCTATTTCTTCTGGTCGTGCCACTTGGGGTCTGCGATGTCCGCTTCCTGGGCCACTTGGGGACCATCGATGCTGATGCTGTCTCGCGGGGTTCCGCCCATTAAGGCATCGTGGGCCTTGTTGCGCTCGGCTTCCTTGTTGAGGTGATCTGCCTCTTCCTCCTCAGGCACGGCAACGAGACCGCGGTCACTGGCATAGCTGGGGGCGCGGGGGGCGCTCAGCCCTCTTGGGCGTGTAATGAGGTTTCCCGCAGAATCCCTGCAGGCGGCATCCTCTGCGGAGTTGTTGTAGCCAAGGTCGCCGCCAGTAGAGCTTCTGACCGAGCTGCGTCGTGCAATGTAATCATCGAACTGCGTGTCCCGCTTGTGGGTGTACACACTCGGCGTGCGCTCCACCTTTCCCATCTCAACATCGGTTCTGGAAGAGCTCATGCTGAGGCGCGACGAGGCCGACGAAAAGTGCTTGTCCAAAGACCCCCGCACCCCCTGGTACGAAGTGTCGCGGTCCATCTCATCGTTGAAGCCGAAAGGCTTGACGTTGACCGGGTGAGCATAGTCGTCGTACACGGCGAGCCGGCTGAAGATTCGGAAGATGTAAATGACGAGGACGAGAGCGGTGAGACTGCATGTTGTCAGCAAATAGATCCTTAGGGCTGGCATCTGTGGAGCGTCTTACATGAAAACGCAGTCGAGGATCAGGCCAATGAGCGAGTAGTGTCGATCGTGGCGTTGGATGTAGACGACCACATCGAGTACGAGAATGGCAATGCCGCTCGTCAATTTGATGACGTGCGTGAAAACCATAGTCCACGGGGTGAGGGCCTCGGCAAAGTACTTGATGATCTCGACAAAGGTGCAAATGGACGCCACAAAAGCCATGCTGACATTGGTAGCCTCCCAGCTGTGGTGAACGGGTCAGAGAATTGGGACTGAGACGAAGACGAAGACGGCGCAAGGGCAAAACTTACACCAGCTCAATAATAGGCAGACCACCCTTCTTGTCCTGCTCATCGTACGTCTTCAAGGTGTCGCCCAGTCGGTAGGCAAAGAGACCGACCAAGGCCATGGTGAGACCGAGTTGGAGCACCCAGATAGGCAACAGAAGAGACAGGCGCCATTTCGATCGATCAAACTGCGCCTGGGCGCGCTGGTTTCCCATGAACACCAGCATGGCTGCTGTATGTGTGTGCTTGTGAATGCGGTTGTTGGGTGTCAAGGGCTTCGGTGTTGCCTGACTGCTCTGCAGCTTCTGATGGGCTGCAGGTCGTAAACTCGATGACGTATATTTCTCAGAGCGCACCAGCTCGATGGTTGTTTGCTGTGGCTCGAATCAAATCAATCAATGATGATGATGATAGCGTCTCATAGCCTTTCCCGTAGGCGTCCGCGTCGTTCCGGAGGTCGCTTTGTTTTTCACTCTCACACCCAGCGCGTGTCGCCCTACGTCAAGGGGGGAGAATGGGGGCGCCGAGCGCCTTTTTATTTGGGTACAGCCTGGGCTGAATCGACACCATTCTCCCACGCCTGGTACATGGTCTCGACCCGAGCGAGAGGCTCTCTAACTCGTCCCCGCAGCCAGTCCGGCTCAGCCATCTCATGCTCCATGGCGCCATGGTTGGATAGGGTTAGGATAAGCCACCACACCAAGGAGGCCATGGGTTTTGGTCCACAGCCCATGCCCGCCCAGACTCCATGCCCCAGTCCTGGCCTGGAATTGGGCTTAGTGCTGATTGATGAGCTGCGGCTGAGGGCATATAGTAGCTGACTGGGCAGCGGTAGCGGCACCACGGCAGCGGCACCACGGCAGCCCTGCGCATGTACTGAACAGCGGAGTCGCATTCGGAGCCGAACAAGCGGTCCCTTGCGTGCAGCAGGCAGCCCGTGGCGAGGCGTGCAGAGGTGTACAGTACTTTGGTGGTTCTGGCCCTTTGGGCTGGCTGGCTGGGCGGCTCTGCATCGCACCCACTGCTTTGTTGGCGGACGAAAGGTCTAATTATGATGCAAACGATCCAGGGTCCATCCTCGACTAGCCCTGTGAGGGCTGGCCAAGCCACCCGACGTGTTGATTGCAAGGGCGCTTCTTCAACTTCCACGGCCTTTGAGAAATATTGCCTTGCATTCCGAGCGACTGCGGACGTTGATGAGCATATTTGATTCACGTTTAGAGGGGCGGTCAAAACCGGATCGGTGGGCTGCGCACGAAGTCTAACTAGAGGAGAAAAAAAACGGCGCTCCCCCCCCTCTCTCTTATGGGAGGAACATTGAAAATAAAGAGCTAATTTAGGATTCGACAGCGGATCCTTTCGTTAGGAACAAACCCATGTGGCTCAGCCCTGCAATACATGCGATACAAGCTAGACCAGGGCATGCCCGGAGGGGTATCAATCAGATGTCAGCAGCAATTTTGCTTCGTCGGGATACGTTATTAACGGCCTGCGATCCAGTCATGCTCCTCCGATGGAGTGTGCGCGTCTCCGGGCCGTCGACTCAACGGTCACGGAGAACCAACCATGGCGTCAACAGAATCTAAAGCAAGGTAGGTGAGACGGAGACAGATGTGGGGGTGCTTGCTTGGGCATGGATGGTGTTTGTGAGCTAGCTGTTTAGCAACAGCTCGGAAAGTGGAGGAGAGGGAGGTTGGTGTTGAGCAAGGGCGAGGGAGAAAAAAAAACTTGACATGAGATGATAAATTGCTCAGAATAGTAGCACTATGAGGCGCGGTCAAGGGTGGGCGTATGTGAAGCAGGAATAATGATGTTCTCTCGTGACCGATCTCGTTTATGTCTCCGAGGATCGATCCGCTGTAATTGGGTGTTGGCTGGATCAATTTGGCTCATGTTCGCCACACTTGTGCACTTCGCTTTTTTTCTTTTTTTCTTTTCCCGGCTGGCTTTCCAATTTCCCATCATTCCGATGAGACGGCGGATGAATATGCAAATGAGAAAATAAAAAAGAATACTGATAGGCTAGCAGCATTGCGAAGTACCCCTGTGCACCAGGTGGTGAGTTTTTTTCTTCTTTTTTCCTTTTGTTTTTCAAAAATCCAGCTAGCTGACCCAAACAAACGGCCCCCATTTCCTTCCACCAGACTAAACTCACCATATCCTGTCCCCAACGTCTCATGTGGGCTGAACGCCACCCGCTGGAGCGCAAGTTAGTTGACGATCCCGCCAATCGCTGCTCGCTCGTGACGAAAAAAAGGATCCGTCCGTGAGGCTGACTTGGGCTCTTGAGCTCGATCATGCAGAACCGAGCTGGTGTGGTAGTGGGTGGCAGACTGCCTTGGCTTGACTCGATGGTGCTCAGCTCCCGCCCCTGTACCGTGCCTGGGTTCTCATGCTCGCAGGACCGCCCCAAGGATGCCCCTCGTTCTCGTTCGCGCGGCATGGGAACCCTCCTGGCGGAGAAGTGGCTGGGGTCGTGGGCCATCTGCGCTCGGCTGGGGATTTGACAGCACATCATTCATGTTATGGTACGGCGCAGCATAGCACAAGCAGGGTAAGACGAATTTTCTCTTGTTCTCTTGGTAGCAGCCAAACCTGGGTCGCGCTACGCTGATACATGATTTGAAAATAATGTCTAGATTAAGATGCCCGTCAACAGGATCTAAGCGCACCGCCCTCCACTCGGAATAGTGTTCTGCAGCCCTACAACGGGCCAGCCACATCGTTCCTAACCAGCGATTCGTGAGAGGATGGACAGTTGGTCATCATTTACTATAGTATCCGTGCGGGTGCATAAGTGAGAGTTCTCATTTGCCCCTCCTCCTTCGCCGGTTCTGGTCAGGGTGGGTTGACATGATCTATCTATAGACCCGCGACTTTGTTGGCTTGGTAGACCTCGGTCGAGTTGAATGGCACAATGTTGCCGCTTGCATCAGTCATCGACGCTTGACTGACATTGACCTGGCGCTTAACTGTTGCAACAAAGGTTAATCGCGATCTGCATGTCTCTCAAGTGAGATTCTTAAGCGCTTACTTGGACCAGCCAGAGAACCAGCGGTGAGCATTGCCAGAGCGAGAGCGAGCAACTGCATCTTGAATGGAGCGATTATGGGGATATGGTTCGACGAGGAAGCGGCAGAGATCTCACGATGATGGAGTGAGCGATTGCAAAAAAAAATAAGCGAGCGAAGATAACCAAACGCTACAAGGAATGAAAAATCACAATATCTATCGGTCTAGACTGTCGAGCCTTGACTCGATATTTGTATTCTGTTTTTGTGCTTTTTTCATCGACACTATAATAAGAGCAACGTAACTATCCACATCATTCATCATTCATCATTCATCACGTCTCGTCTCAGGAGCTCATTTGAGACTTTGCCGGTGGGAGCGATCTTCACGGAAGTTGGGGATGAAAACAGCCGGAAGGTAAACCATCCACTGAGGGGGTTGGAATTTTATGACATGCAAGCACACCCAGACTTACATTTCTCGAAAAGAAGCTTTTTTGTTGATTAAGCTAATCATCCCGCTACAAAGCTTACTTTTTTCAGGTAAGGGTTGAGTATGAGTCTGAAACGCGAGACAGTCGCCTGGAAGAAATGCATGGCGATCATACACGCGGAGAGCCACGATCCGGTAACAGAGCGGGCCCGGAAAAAACGGGCTGCGCATAAGAAGGGGGGCGCAGAAGCGCCTTGCTTCGTCTACGCCGACATAATCAGCAGCGAGGCGAGATTGGCGGAGCGTCCGGAGGCCGCAAAAGCCATCTGCGTGCGTTGTGTTGAGCCACGTATGGCGGTTGGAGGTAAGTCATGGTGGCGCTGGCGGCAAAAGCACACCTGCGCTGAAGAGGAAAAATACGAGATGTACACATGCCTCAGTTGCCCCGAGATACTGGTCGTTGCTCAGTTGCTGCTGGAACTGGGTCGCGATGAGTGTTTGCGTTGACATGAATGACATGATGAGCGTGCCATGACATCAGCTGGCTCATGACCAATAGCAGGACAATGCCCGGATCCCACCCAGAAACCGGAATCAGGCACCAAACTTTGCCCAGCTAGGCTCAGACTCTGGCATCAAGACGATCAGCTTAGCTTGCAAGACATCTCTCGGTAAACTGAAGACGTCAGCTAGCTAATCACGGCGCGGGACAAGGAAGCTGCCCCAGGAATCGCGGGGTAGGTCGCGCGGCGGGATGAGACGGACAGCAAGCAAGACATCCATCCGGGCTGGCGCACGCCCTCACTCCGCCTAGCCATTACATAACCACCACTAGCAAGCACATCTTCATTGCCGCCTTTGCCAGAGCTGTGGTGAAATAACTGCTCCGCGCCGACGGACTCTGCGATTCGATCACGAGCCCGGCTAAAACACCCCGCCGCAGCTGCCCAGCCAAGGTGGGGGGGGGGTGGGATTTTGTCTCTGGATGGGCCTTGACCAGAGTCCCGAGGATGCATATGCCTATCTTCTTTTAGCTGTTTGTCTCTTGTTGAGCCTGTGTAACCGCATCTTGTCTAGGGTTGAATCCTCCAGGTAACGTGGCCTGTCTTGGATTATTTTCTTCTTCTTTCTTTTTCCTTGTTCTCGGTTCTCGTTTTGGTCCTGGTTCCATTCCTATGCTCTCCGGGTGCTTGCTTATCACACTCCTCACGTTCCCCTCCTTTGCATCCATCTGACTTCTATCCCCACCTGCACTTTCGCTCTCCACCTCCACCTTACCGTGCTCTCTCGCTCTCGCCGTGCCTCTGACTTGCCTCTCTCTTCCTCTGTCTTGCTAGACGTTAAATTTAGTTTTATTTTGCCAGCTCCCTCGCTCTGTTTTGTCAGAGGCACGTCACATTTTCCTTGATCGTCTGTTGATCGCTGCGTTGCTCATCTGCTGCCATCATCTCGTCTTACAAACCCCATCTCCTGATCTCTCCTGACCTCTCCTCACCAGGCCGGCTTCTCCTCCGATGACTACCGCCGAACACTGCCTCGCCTGCTTCGAGGCTCTCGAGGCCCACCTTAGCAAGCGTAAGCCCTTGTCCCTTGACGAGATCCAAGCGCGCTTCTCCGCCCAGCCCAGCGGCGTCGGATCCACGAGCCTCCGGGATCCGGCTCTGCGCCGCCTCGCCAATGACTCCGAATCGTCTTCGTCCTCTTCAACCTCGCTGGCCGAATCGACCCCCGCCACTTCCACATCCTCTCTGCCCCTGCCTCCCTCGTCTGCTCCCCTCTTTGTGACATGGAACACCATGGAGGACGACGAGCCCGCCCTGCGGGGCTGCATCGGCACCTTCGAGTCCCAGCCGCTCAACGAGGGCCTCGCTGAATATGCCCTGATCTCCGCCCTGCAGGACACTCGTTTCCCTCCCATCCGAAAGCACGAGCTCCCGACTCTCCAGGTCGCCGTCACTCTCCTTACCGATTTCGAAGAGGTTGAGGACAAGTACGATTGGGAGATTGGTGTCCACGGGCTCCGCCTGTCCTTTCACGACCGCGGACGCCGCTACGGCTCCACCTATCTGCCCGACGTCGCTTCCGAGCAAGGCTGGAACCAAGAGGAAACGCTCTTTAGCTTGATCCGTAAAGCGGGTTGGATGGGCAGTCGCTCGCAGTGGAAGGACTTGGACCTCAAGGTTACGCGCTATCAGGGCAAAAAGAGCACTCTCGAGTATCGAGACTTCAAGAAGTGGCGGGAGGGTCTTGAGAAATGAGGACTCAAAGCTGGAGCACCCTTTTTTTCTCCTTCTCAGCTGAAAGGCCAGTTCGGTGCTGATATGCGAGGGTAAGAGGCGAATTGTAGACTAGAGGCTGGCGTTTCTTGTAGTTTGTTGTTGCCCCGCAAATATTGACTGAGCAGGGTAGATCCAGGGCTGTGAAGTGGTCATATACACATCAATTTCTCAACCTTGTGCTTCAGATCAATTACGGACCTGGTTTATACCGTTGCAGGCTTGTAGACCCTTCTGAGGTGTAGTTGATCGGCATGCAATGCCGTCTCGATCGCCTAGCTTGCATTGCATGATGCACGTGAGCACAATCCAAATATCTCACTGATACTACGACGTCTCTTCCGTTTGGACAAGGAATCAGTATGAAGAGAACAATAATATGAACAGTATCTGGTTGGTTGTGTATCTTATATCGCGAGAGAATAAACAGGGTGATAATGGTTCCCGACCAAAAATAGATACAACGCCTCGTTGGGAGTGGAAACCTCCAACCCAAACAGTTATAATCCAGACCCAAATCTTTCTCCCAAACGCCAAAGCATCCCTGGTATATGGCATTCCAAGTACTGAAACACATCCTTCCCCTATCCCCCCTCCCCCGGAAAAATAAAGGAAATAAAAAAAAGAGGGACACGAGTGACGACCGCCCATTTAAACCCCACTGAACTGAGTTTTACCACCACCCCCGATTGCACGCCTCGTATTAGTTGCGACTCGTCATCATCATCATCGTACTACCAGCAACGCAGCTTTTTCCAGAATCCACCATCGCCCTTTCCGACTTGATCGCCCGTTAGAGTTGGTCCTCGGACGCCCGGCGCACGCTTCTCGGTATTGCCGTCCGGAGGTAGCGGGGTAAGAGGCTTGGTCTGGCCGCGAGCGTTCAGGTCGGTATTGTCGCTAAGACCCATTTCCGAAGCCTTGCGGGCTTCCATGACACGGCGCACAATGAGGGCAAACGTTTCCTCAATGTTTACCTCCAGTCGAGCACTGGTCTCCATGAAGCCACATCCACGCTTGCGCGCCCAATCAAGACCCCGGGATGCAGGCACCTGGCGACTCTCCTGCAGATCGCACTTGTTGCCAGCAACAATCTTGACGGGAGGCACAGTTCTCGTGCGCGAGCTGCTTCCAAAAGAGCTTTCAAAGGGTGTCGGTTTGATGCCTGCTCGGCGGGCACGGTCGGCATTGTCCAGGCGGGTCTCGGCTTCCATGTCAATGAGCTCGTTGAAGTGCTGAAGGGCCTCGAGGGAATCTTGGGAGGTGATATCGTAGACAAGCAAGAAGGCGTCGGCGCCAAGATTAGACGAAGCCCACATGCCACGGTATTCCTCCTGGCCAGCCGTATCCGTCAACGAGAGATGATAGGTGACACCATCAATCTTGCGAGTCACACTGTACGAGTCCTCGATGGTGGGGTCATAATCGGAAGTCCACTGCGAGTGCACCAGGCGCAGTGTGATTGAGGATTTACCACAGCCGCCATCACCGCAGATTGTGATGGAGATGGGGACTGGAGGTTGATTCTCGGCGGCCATTGTGCGAGGTGAATGGATGGGTTCAATGGCTTGAAAGCCTTGCGAATCGAGCGTCTAGGTTATGCGCAACGAGCACAGGTGTGTGCCTGGTCGCTGAAACCGTTTGTGGGGTTGAAATGGAGAACGAGTGGACTCGAGAATCGTTCTTTGAGAGATCGCGCGGAAGCCAAGGTACGTAATCGTATTGTCGAGTTCGTTACAAATCGTCAATCGTTATCAGCTATGGTCGATAGCTTTGCGGGAAGAGTCCCTCACGTTGCCTGAGGCAAACGAGGTCTCGATTTGACCTGAGTCTTCGGAACTGGAGGACGAGGAGCCGGAATACCAGGCGCAATGCGGGCGCTGGAGGGGGACGTGTGCGACAAGCGGAAGGGTACCAGTGATGCAATGCGACTCGATGGTCAGAAGAAGAAGCAAGCAAGTGAGCACAACTCTGCTGCTAGGTCTTCCTTTCTTTTTCTCGACACGTCTGGAGGATCACAAATGCACAGGGAAAATAAAAACAAAGACAGGGACGAGCAGCCAGAAAAGAAAAAGTCGTGCGGCACCTCGCGGACCGGGGCCGGGAGGGCCGTCACGACCTGAAATACACCTACCTGGTAGGTACCAGGCTTAGCGTAGCTGGGGGGGTTAGGGAAGGGGAGGAGGAAAAAAAAATCGGTGCAGTGCAGGACAAGGGATGTGTGGCGTGCATGGGCGTGCAGTGCGCCGCGACGGACGGTGGCGGCGGTTAGATACTCGTAAGTGGTCTCGCTGGGAGCCCCGGCGTCGGTGGGCGGGCCGCATTGCGGTCTGCAACAACCTAACCCGCCCAGGAGCACTGGAGGCTGGGACGGGCATGGGACGAGGGAAACAACACCGCTCAAAAGAGGGCGGAAAGAAAAAGAAAGGACACGCAAAGGCGCGCAAGCGAGTTGAAACTTTTTTAATTACTTTTTTTTCTCGTGCTTAGCCGGCCTTATACTAGTTTATTGACCGCAATGGGCAAGTCTCGACGAAGCAAGTCTGCTGGTAGCCCGCATGTGCTAGAGCCTGCCATGATATGACAGGTTACCAAAAGACAGGACCTTGGGCGGCATGGAGACCGGGGAGGTTTCTTAGCATACGAGACGCAACAAGAACTAGTGATGCCCACTTGGGTATCCAGCAGAACCCACAACAAGCAGTGGCTATCCTGCGGGCGACGCGAGGAGGCGAAGCAAAAGCAAACAAGACAAGCCAACCCAGCGTAGGGCTATATGGCATTAGCCACCACTGTGCGCAGTCGGTCGGTGACACAGCAGGCAGCCCCCAGCGGCATGAATCACTGGCACACCGACGAGACCAATGCATCTCGGCTCCCAGCTCCCTGAGCAGACGACCTACACCGGCTGCCAGCACGCCTGCACCTGGTTCATGATGCCAACGGCCAAGGCTGTGGGCCTCCCCGGGAGCCTAAAAGAATGAAAGCGGCGGGATGCCCCTGGGACTAACGGGCAAACGGTCCCTGGGCTGGATGGGGCAGTTGATCGACGGGACACCCCAGGCCCGATAGAGGCCTGTACGTACATGCGCATGCGGTCCGTACTTGATGTCCTTCACCTTTCCCATGTCCCCTCTCTGCGCCGCCCTCCCATGCTGGCGTTGCACCCCGAGTGGAGGGCCGCAATTTGCATGCCCTCCATCCAGACCTGCAACGGTCAACGGGGGCCTCAAGTACCGTAGCATTGGATATATTACCACCCATTCCGCCTTCAAATATAGAGCCAGCGGAGCGGCCGTTTGAGTGGCCGTCAGGATGAGGGCGCATATGCCCTGCGTGTGTGTATCGCTCCCTTCACGTCACGTCCACTGCACTGCACTTCACTTGACTTGGCTAGCCCCTCCCCCCGCGCGGCACCCATCCGGCCGGCGGCTTGCATCCCCTCAAATCTCCGGGTATGGGCCGTGGTGCTACTGCTTCCGTTGCAAAGGCTCGTCTGCTTCTCTCTCACTGCCAGCTTGCTTCCTTTCTCTCCATGCGATTGGCTTCCCAAGCTACGACGACACGACGTGCGAAAATGCGGGGTTGAGCGTGGCGGGTATGGATGTGAGGTGATTTCCTTTTTGGTGTGTGCATGTTCTGGAGTACACCCAGCCGCCAACGCAGGCACAGGTACAAAGCGTTGAGACCCTCTGATCATCATTGGTTCAGTTTCCCTCCTCTCCTCCTCTTGCTTGTGTCATTTCTTATTTTCCCCATCCTCATTAATTTTGCCCTCCACCACCCTGTCCTTCGTTTCTTCTATCCTGCTTCTTTTCCATGGCCCCTGGCCGTTGCGTAAATTGATTTCCGCGCACGGACTGCTATCCCGCCTGCTATCCCGCCTGCTAGGCTCGGCTAGTTGTGATCGCGTCCATGATGAGGTTGAACCCTCCTCCTCCGTTGCACACGGGTGCGTCGATGCGACGCTGATGGGATATCTAGCCGCTCCCTTCATCTCAGTGTCAGTTGCAAATGTTTTACTACCCCCGAAACTTTCCCTATCTTCCTATTTCCCGATGCCCAAACAATCTGCCACCGTGTGCCACCTCGAGCAAGGAAACTCCTGCGAACCCCAGGCTTTGGACCAGGATTCAGCGCCGCATGGTTCGACTTGTTCATGAAAAGATACGAATCTCGCAACGGAAGCTTTTATTTGATTCCCCCTTTCATACTAGACGATCGCTATCGTGCGACAACGGGAGAAAACGCGACCGCCGCCAAAGATCGAACCCAGATCGGCTGGCTCCCGCGATGCCGCTTTATAACACCAATCGAGCTTTTGCCATACGCAATCATCCATGCTCGAACCTTCGGATGTCTGTGCATGCTTTTGTTCTCCTTTTTCCGTCTTCGGGGAGGCACAGCTGTCTACCTCTCAACACCATGTGTGACAGCACACCGGAGGTCGGTCGCCACTTCCATCATGGTTTGACCACCAGCCAGTGTCTGTCGATTCGTGCTGCAAACATTCCCACTCGGTAAAGACTCGGTAGAATAGGAAATGCCTCTCAAGTCACGAGACTCGCTGACAGCACCGAATTGACGGATCTCGTCATCGGCAAAGTCTGGCAATTGTGGCTCTCTGTGGTCTCATTTTCGTGATTTTTTGGTTTTTTTATTCTCATGTAAAATCAAAAAATTCTTGTCTTTTCCGTACCCCGGCCTGCCGCAACACCAACCGTATCTTTTTCTTCTCCATTAATTAGACGATCATGACGACAGCCAACGGCAATCAAGCTCAGAAAAATGGGAGCCCAACCCTGCGCCGGGCTGAGGAAGTCTCGGACGTAAGATATCATACTTGGGTGCTGAATTGAGAGTGGTCGCTGACGCTCTCCATTTACCCAGTTGATTGAAGCTGTTCGAGATCTTATTGTACCGTTTATCAAGGCGGCCGATGACGCAGCTGCGGAGAGGGCCACTGGAAACATCTCCCCTGATGAATCCGGTCAGATTAATAATGTTCTCGTCAATTTCCAACAACCCAAGCAGTTGGCTGAGAAAATGAAATTTTCTCTTCCCAACCAAGGCCAGGGTAAAGACGGACTTCTCGGAGCCATCCAACAGGTTCTGGAGAATAGCGTCAACACCTGGGATCAGGGGTTCCTGGATAAGCTCTACGCCAGCACCAACGCTGTAAGTTTTGATGTCGCCCTTCATGACTCGTACTAAAACATTCAAACAGGTCGGGGTGGTTTCGGATATGATCCTTTCCGTGCTAAACACCAACGTAGGAGACACATTTTAAAACCCCTAGCCTTATACTAACTGCTTTTAAAGTTGCACGTCTTTCAGGTTTCCCCTGCTCTGACCGTGATTGAGAAGACCACCGCCAAAACGCTTGCACGCTTGTTCGGTTTCGCTGGTCCTAGCGCGGGGGGGATTACCTGTCAAGGGGGTAGCGCTTCCAACCTAACATCCATGGTTGTTGCTCGCAACACACTATTCCCCGAATGCAGGACATCGGGGAACGGACAGCACGCGTTCGTGGCTTTCACGAGCGCGCACGGCCATTACTCGGTTGAGAAAAGTGCCATGATCTGTGGTCTGGGCGCCGACAGCGTTTGGCCTGTTTCTGTAGATGAGAATGGATGCATGAAACCAGATGCTCTCCGAGAGCAAATCATTCGTGCAAAAACAGAGGGCAAAACCCCCTTCTATGTCAACTCGACCGCAGGCACAACTGTCATGGGCTCCTACGAGCCATTCGAGGAAATCTCCAAAGTTTGCAGGGAATTTGGGCTTTGGATGCATATTGACGCCAGCTGGGGAGGCCCTGCCATTTTCTCAGCGAAGCATCAGCACAAACTTAAGGGCTCGCACTTGGCCAACTCTCTCACGGTTAACCCGCACAAGATGATGAATGTCCCTGTGACATGCTCGTTCCTCCTTGGCCCTGATATGAGCGTCTTTAACAGAGCAAACAGCACCGCGGCAGGCTACCTGTTTCATGCCGACCAGGGCGAGGACTTTTGGGACCTGGCAGATCTAACTTTGCAGTGCGGTCGCCGCGGCGATAGTTTGAAGCTCGCTCTCGCATGGATTTACTACGGCGCCGCCGGCTTCGAAAAGCAAATAGACCACGCCTTTGAACTGGCTACGTATCTCGCCGGCCTTGTCAAGGGGAACAATAACTTTGTTCTCGTCTCCCAGGACCCACCACCATGCCTGCAGGTCTGCTTTTACTACGCCGCCGGTAGAGAACTGTCCGACGACAAAGAAGCCAACACGCTGCGAACCAAGACGATGGTTGAGAAATTGATCCGTAGGGGCTACATGGCTGACTACGCTCCCGGGCCCAATGGCCACTTCTTCCGCGTCGTGGTCAACTGCCAAACCCTGAAGAGTACGGTGGATGGACTAGTAAAGGGCCTGGAGGAGGTTGGACGCGAAGACTTTTAGACTGCATAGAGCAAGCATCCATAGTAGAGTTTTGAGTTTTTCTTACTCGCACAGCTGAAAAGTATGTCATTTTTACATCGCAGGCAGAAAAAGACAAGACGGAAGTATCGCGGCGGGCTCATGTTTCCAGAGGTGGGTCGAATAAAAATACATTTGAGGAGGGATTACGGATAATCGACATATCCGCCGCACGCCAATAGATCTGGACCCGAATAGACAATCAGCTAGGATTTAGATGGACTTTGATAGGGCGCTTGTTGACAGAGTTTTGCCATACATGCATAGCGCAATGCGGACCCCAGCAGCCATCGAAGCTATAATAGTGTGCGATTTCGCAAGCCCTCGAGGGGAGGGGATGTTGTCGCTTAGAGTTTCCCGGGATTCACATCGGCTAACGCGGGAGCAAAAAAGGCGCCCCCGGGCTGAATGAGGCTTTCGATAGTCGACTATAAATACCGAGGCTTTACGGGATGGAGATGAGCAAGGGCATTGGAGACGGGGCCAGCGGACCGGAGTGGGGTTGTGGAAATAGTATGGCCAGAGGTCCAAGAAGACAAAATAGGTCAGAACATATAGGACACTAATCAGGTTCAGAACAGCACAACTCGCAGATGTTTGGAGTGTGTTAGATAGCCTTATTGCTTGTTCATGTTTCTGGAGATTTTCTGACACTCATCATGATTTGTTGCGCCATGATGCTCAATAGTGCCATGGTTGCTCTCCGCCACTCACACGGCTCCTCAAGTGGGTCTTATCGATAACCATGCTCATGGAAATCCAAAAAATTTGGAAAACTTACTGGCAAACACGACCGCCCCCGCGACAGCCTCCCATAGCAACGGCATTTCAGCTCGCCCAATCGCTCCGATACAATGCCGAAGCCTCGCACTAAGAGAGGCGCTGCCCGAGAGGAGCGAAAGCGCAAGCGCCGTGAGGAACACGAACCCCAAGACAGCTACGACGCCGAACCAAAGCGCCAGCGAACCGCGCATGAAGAAAACGGCCATGATGACGGTGCAGAGCCCCAGCAGAATGGATTTGGAGAGACAGAATTCTTCGGCATGCTAGCCGAGGAGGAGCAGGAATATTTCCGCCGCGCCGATGAGCTGCTCGAACTGAACCAATTCCCCACGACGGAAGATCGCGACGTTTTCCTCGAAAATGTCTACAAGGAGGCCGAAGGCAAGGAGCTCAAGTTGGCCAGCAGCCAATCATGCTCGCGAATGATGGAGCGCTTGATCCAGCTTGCCAACACGGCGCAGAAGAAGCGCCTGTTCGAGGCCTTTGGCGGCCATTTCTTGTCGCTGGTGCAGCATCGGTTTGCGAGCCACTGTTGCGAGGCCCTCTTCCTTCGATCTGCCGGTGTGGTGTCGCAGGAGCTTGCCGGTTTTGTCATGGACACTTCAGGAGCTGGCGATGATCCTCAAAAACCGGAATATTCAATGGAAAATCTTTTTCTTGCCACGTTGGATGAGTTGGAACCTGGGTTAGGATACCTCATTACCGATCGATTTGCGTCGCACACCCTTCGTGTTCTCTTGCTTGTCCTGTCAGGCCGACCGCTTGACGACGTGTCTGTCAAGTCGCTTGTGAAGAGCAAGAAGAAGGAAAAAATTTCCGTGGCCGGAGGGAGCGCAGCCGACGAAGCGAACCAGGGCATCAGGGCTGTCCCTTCATCCTTCACAGCAGCCACCAAGAAAATCATTCAGGATGCAACATCAGGCATGGATGCCACTGGTCTAAGGGTGCTGGCAACACATCCAATGGGAAACCCGACACTCCAGCTACTCTTGGAACTCGACTTGACATTAAACAAGAGTGACCAGAAGGCTGAGGCGGGACAGCCTACCCTGCTCTTCCAACTTCTCCCTGGTGCCCCGCAGACTCTGAGCGACGACTCTTCAGAGGCCTCTCAGTTCATCAACGGCATGGTATATGACCAGATTGGATCACGATTGGTCGAGACAATCATCACTCACGCTCCCGGTAAAGTTTTCAAGGCCTTAAACCAGCACATCTTCCTTCCCAGGATTCAGGGTTATGTCCGTAACGATGTTGCTTCATACGCAGGCATCCGAGTGTTAAACCGCATTGGTAAGGACGACTTGATCAAGGCCGCAGAACAGATCATCCCCACCGTCCCTCAATTGGTCTCCAAGTCGAGGTTCAATGTCATCAAGACACTCTTCGAGCGATGCCATGCTCGCAGCGCGAACGAAGAGGTCAAGAGGCTTATGAAGGGTCTCAAGGAAGGGTGTGGTCCAAAGCCAGCCGACCTCATCACCGCTCTATGTGGTTTCAAGGACGAGGAAAAGAAGAAGAAGGATGTCCAGCAGCTCTCCAAGAACGAATACGCCATTCAATCACATGGCGCGCAGTTGCTCACCACTCTCTTGTCGATCCCTGGCCCTAACAAGGGTGTGCAAGAGGCCCTTCTAGCCATCTCGCCCGAGCACCTCATTCGACTCGCCACGGCCTCGATGCCAACGGTGACTGTTCTGACCACCGGTTTGTCGATGCATTCATCAAACCCCGCCTTCCACAAGTCCATTGTCAACACCATTCAGCCTCACATTTCCGAGCTCGCCACTTCCCAGTTCAGTCACAACCTCATCAACGCCATTGTAGAGGTCCCCAGCAAGGGCAGGGAGCGCAGCGTGCCGTTCCACATGAAGGAGGCCATCATGTCTAAACTTGGTGAGCACGAGGCGGAGCTTCGAGACAGCTGGATGGGACGCAGCGTATGGAGAAGCTGGAAGGGCGACATGTGGAAGACGCGCAGAGGAGACTGGAAGATGTGGATGAGGGAGGTTGACGTACAACCGGAGCCAAGCGCTCTCGCCAGAGAACCAAAGGGCTCAGAGAAGTCGAATGGGGACAATTCAAGGAAGGACAGGAGACGGAGATATCGAGAGGAAAATGTTGAGAATAATAAAGAGGAGCAATGAGCGAGATAGTGGCGGCCGATGCCCGAGAATTTGACGATAGGCTATCCTCGGCGGGTTAAAATAAAAGTTGGAGTTTCGTCGCTTAAAAAAATCCAATGCTTTTCTTCTCTGCCGGGCGATCATCTGTCCCACGCACATTCTCATTGACCGCATTATGACGGCAGCCACGACAGTGTCAACCCTTGCCTCCCCATGCCACTTCTTCCCTATTCGCTCCGCCCGCATCTTCGCTTTTCATCTTCATCTCTGCCAATGTAGACCATCAGATTCTGCCAAAGTGACACCAATCCCATCATCAGCTCGTTATGGCTCCTCTTGTTCCCCACATCAACAGCGATCAAAACATACCTATTGACCCTACGATGAGAGCGTTTGATCGCAGCCCCGACGCGTACAAGGAGGCGTGAGCTTTTGTTTCTCTCTTGTCTTGTGCTTGTTGTTGTGAGCGTTGGCTGACTCCCGCAGGGTTGTTCCGTGCACAAACTGCCTTCGTCGTTTTTATGACGGTGACATTAAGCATGCATGTGGGCTTGAAATCGGTGTGCCCCGTTCCAATACATGTCCTCCTGGTCACTCCTCGGGTATTAACTGCCTACATTACAGGGAAAATAACCACCAAGTGCCTCCATTGTCGATACACGGGTTTGGTCTGTTCTTGGGTATGCTTAACATAACCTGTACCTCATTCGCCTCCTCCTGACTCGATCAGATTCACGATGATACGGAACTTGGGGAATGTGCCAAAATCGTCCCTGCTCGCCACCGTCTAATCGTTCTCCAACATCAGGCCGGCGAAGGCGATCCCATTGCCAAGTCCGTACGTTGGCTAAACATCCACCCAAGTGCTGTCTATCTCATCCGCTGATTGTTTTCAGCTACAAGACCTTGCCGCTTCCAACTTTTCCAGCCTTTGCCGCCACGTGATGGACGCTTTAGAGGATAACGAGCTCGCGCGATCGCTTGCACAATTTGGTCCAAGATCAAATCTCTCCTCCACCCCGAATTCAATGCACGCTCAAGACCCGAAATTCACTTTTGATCCTGACGAGGAAGCCATGGCAAAGATCAAGGCTTTGATCAATGAGGTGGATGCTTTGAGCGACAAGGTTGACTTGATTGAAGACACAGTTAACGAGCTCGCTCGCCAATGATGAGATGGCCGCATGGACCTCCGCTCGAACCCACCAGGTTATCAGCCGCATCGTCTGGCGTTTTTGTATTTCAAATCGTTGGATTGTGTATGGATTTGTAACCCACCTCTGATTCCTCTGTTCGAATTCTGTCCGAATTAATTTGCAGGGCAAAAGCAAAAGAAGCAGTGGAAACCCAAACCCCGTGCATATTTAACCCGGGTCTGGGGTATGATAAATTACATGCATAACATCTCCCCAGCCTGTTGACATCGCACCCGCGTACTCGATTGCATATGAGGGTTCGTTGCGGTATCATGTATCATGTACATAGATGCCTCTTGTCGTGGTCTTCCTGATTTCATCACACCTTGGACCGTTTTGTTCAAGCGCTTCAAGGACGATGACACAAAACGCACGCACGCATATAAATGTGCACAATGTCTCTGTATCATTGTCAGATCAAACGTTCATTCTTCTGGCTTCCGTTTGCGCGCGATGAATCATCTATGCGATTATTTATTTATTGGCGCCAGCGCGCAGTCCTACATGTGCCAATACCAACTCGTTCTGAGTTGAATGACAACAAAGGGAGAATACGTGTATGCTAATTATTCGAACAAGAGTCGGGCCCACATATGAAAGGGTATTCACGACACTACGTTCAGTGGGAAATCCTATGAGTGATAGATGATTAATTTCGTCTCGCCTATAAATATTAGAAACTGATAGGTCCTCTGACGGCTGGCAATACCTGCCTGACCATTTTCCACGATATCTCTCATTGGCGCCACTTGCACACGTCAACAACAAAACCATATATTGCACTCACAGCTATGCCTCGTTCTGGATACGACCGCACGGGCACTGGTACCGGGATCCTTAGCAGCGAACCCGAGATCGAGCCTGACAGCGACACCCCTCGTGCCGGAACACCTCTGGGGCAGCATGCGGACAGCCAAGAGGACAAAGATGCGACACCCAAGCCTCCCAAGCCTCCCAAACAGCATCATTCTCAACCCAATCTTGACGTTGTCCACGCTCGTCTAACAGAAATCTTGGAAAAGGCGAATATTGGTGACGCCAAGCGTGAAACACATCCCGAAACTCATTCTGCGCAGGTCTGCAACACTTGGAACTTTCACACACCCCGACAAACGGCCTACGGGCTTCGTACCAATCCTTAGACGGGTCCTGGCACAGAAGAACAAACGGAACAGCATGTGATGTCAATTCCGCCTCCGGCCATGGCATCTCAACATTCTCGTCGGGGTTGGCAGGCACAGGAGTTTTCAAAATCTGTGACCTCTTCCGAGAGCCACCAGATTGGAAACAACCAAAAATTCCCCGGCCACTAGCATGTTTTGCGTATCCAAGCACTTCACTCGGTTCATACATCAGCCGTGGGCCGAGCGTCTACACTCGGTCGTTGTCTACCGAGTAAGATGCACTGGAATTTTGAGCCCTCCAGCATCTCCCGTCTCGTGCTTCATTGTGGTAAGTGTATTTCTGGATTCAGTCCCGGGCCAAGGCTAACAGATCTTTGGTGACCATATCTCCAGGCTAGGCACCGTCCAGAAAACGAACCATCGACTGAAGGAATGTGTACTGATTCAAAGCCTGGAAGAGGGAAGAAATCGGAGCTGACGTATTTGTTACTGAGATAGCAGCTCCTAAGGCAGGATGCTTTGGCTCAAATCACTCTCATCAACATGCCGACCGACGCAAAGATTTGACAAGTGTGTTGTAGCGTGGGCATAAAAATATCACCCATACCTACCTAAGTCAGGAATTAGAGCCTGCGGCGAACAATTCACCATGACAGTGACTGAAAATGATGCCGCTATTCTTAGTATAGCGAGTTAACCAAGTGACTGAGCATGTAAAGTGACCCACGTAAAGAAGTTGCGCGCTAATAAGTTTCGGTTCCCCCTTTGAAATGTGTGAAAATCGTCGGACGCTCGTCAGGGTTCAGGGGCAAGCAGACAGACACTGTGGCGTTCCCCTGTATGCGGTGAGAAGCAAGCGCCATAGTCTCGGGACTTCCCTCGACATAGAATGTGGGATGGTTGGGAAGTTGTGCGATCGAGATCCCGAACGGTCACGAGCCCTGTCTAGACCTCGCGCTTGCTTTATCAATCCGGAGGTTTGTCCGGCAAGGCCCACACGGCCTGACGCAATTTCCGTGCGCTTCTGTTGCCTCACAGGCGAAAATCATACCAACTCTGGTTCGGGGCGTGACTGCTACGGTCGCGGAAAGGCTTGTTAGGCTTGTCTGGTGTGGTCGGGGAGGGTGGGACTGCCCCGGTATTGGCAAGTTAGGGCTCGGTTACGGGAGGCATTGCCCTGTCACGGGTGTGAGCAAACTGACCAAGCAAGAAAGAAGAAAAAAACAGGTGGTTGCGCGAGGGCGAAGCGAGAGTTTGATGTGGAGAGATAAAATGTGGCGAGAGGGAGACAGCTATGATAAGACTCCGGGGTAGTTTGTGTCATTCACCGGTAGAAACGTGGACCGAGAACCCAATAGGGCAAGAAGGTGGCCGATTTATGCGATCAAAAATTTTTTTCATCGCGAGGAACTTCTGGAAAACTGGCCAGCGTTGGATACGTCACGACACTGTCATAGCTGGGCTGTGAACCGAAAGCCTGGGCCGGAGCTAGATCTGCGGCCAACGGAAATCATCTGCAGGGCCCCTGAGATGCGGGAGCCAATGATGGACAGCCGGGGACGCATCACGAGACGAACAACTTTCAACATGGGATTCTCGAGAATGTGATGTAAGCCTAGTGTGATTGTGGTGTAATGTTGATGATGATCGGATGTGGCGCGATATGTGGCTGAAGTATGGCTGGTGACGTCGGTGTGGATGTGAAGGAGGGGTTTTGGCAGGGTGCCGGATCCTGCGTGACGATTGGTTGCGCATCCAGGGCACGGGTTTGGGGAAAAGTGAAAGGAGTGCGTTAGAGGTGCCTTGTAGCATTGGGTACCAGGCGTAGTTGTGTGCAATGGGTCAAAGGAGGAATGCGCGCCGGAGGGTTTGCTCCGCGTCGATGGAGCGAGTACTGCCAGGTCCACACGCAAGCAAGGCCAGGGTGCCCTCCCCAAGCGCCAACCTGCTGCAATGGGACCGTCCTGTTGGTTTGCAGCCCGGTTTGGCCACATCCACGGCCGCGTTGCCAAAGGCCATGCGTCGATGCAGTCCGATGCGGTGGGTGGAGGTGCATTTGCCGGGGTTGCCTGAGCCTAAGTCTGAGCCGGGGCGGGAGCAGGAGCGGAAGCATGAGCATGAGGAGCGTGCTGCGTTGCGCCGCCTGCAGTTCAGAGCGGAGCACCTGGCGTGGTCGTGGCCTCGGGCTATGTGGTGTTGCTGCTGCTGCTGTCCCGGGCCTTGTCTCATCTCAATGGGCAATGGGCGATGCATTGCCATCGCGCGTCATGGCTTGCAGCAGGCATCGTCTCGCTCTGGCGAGAAATCGGCCGGTTGCTAGGCCATGGATAGCTGGCTCCCGTCCCTCACTCAAGCTTTCCCCATACTCTTTGTGCTTTAGCCGCCGCCTCGCTAGCCGTGTGCCCTTTGTGCTGGGATGACCTGGCATGGTGGATTAAACTTTTGTTGGAAAACGCCCTCCGCCGCTGGGACTTACCCTATTCCACGGCGGGGTTGGGCAAGAACCATGGCCTGGCAGAGTCCGGTTTGGGGTGTTGCACCTCATTTTCACACGCTAAACAACTGCAGTCAAGCCCTGAGGCCATTTTTCACCAAGCCATCGACGCAACACACATCAAGATCCAGGAGGGAGATCACAGGGACCAGGGGCATCACGGCAAGCCCGACCGACACCCAGGCGACACGCTAGCCTGCCTTATTTGTACAGTATGCTTTCTTAAAGAAACTGTGTGCTAGCAGGGGTTCAGAGACCATGATTTTTCTGATATTAGATTTAATTACATGGAATAAAAAAAACACATCAATAAGGAATAAAAAGCCTCCCTCCTTTTTTCTTTCTTTCTGTCTTTGCCTTTCATTATATTGCCTCTTGCCTCCTCAGATTTTCTTTGAAAATTGTGCGCTTGCAGCAGGCCTCAGTTTTACACAATAGAGACCTGAATATCAAAGATTTTACCAGTAAACAGATGTGCCATTTGAAACCACCCACTTTAAACGCTCATAAACCAATCAAAAACACACGCTAGTCTTTTTATGGATTAACACACCGTGTCATTTGGAAAATCCCATCAGGTAAATCAGGGACGCCAACATGAACGTTCCCAAACTATGGGCAACTTAAAGGGCCAAAAATTCGTCATGGCGCCCGCAGCTTTTCGGCTGCTTCTACCCGCTACTGCTGGGCGGACCATTACGATTTATTAAATTTTACAGCGCTGCTTGGATCGCCGCATTTGCCCACGATCCCTTGGTCCCGATGTCTTCGATCCCCTTACCAACCTGATTGCTGAGGCGCGCACGCCCCTGCACCTGCTGAGTGCAGTGATGCCGGAGCAAGAGCACCGGTGGCTGTCACTGGTTCCGTGGTTGGCTGGCCGTCAAAGACCCTGTCTGCTATCAAACGCCACGGCACAAGCCGGGTGTGTTGCGATTGAGGGGACCATCGTTCGGTATCTATAGTGGGGGGGAGAGCGGGAAAATAGGAGAAGAGGAAAAAAAAAACAGGATATTGATCATGTTTGATGCACGACGTGTATTGCTGGGCACGTTTCCTTGCTTTCATGTGCTGCGAACCATTCATACGATTGATTGCCTGCTGTGCGCTCCCGTCCCTGATGCCGAGCAGGCCCCCATGTAGGTGATCACGGACTACTTGCTCCGGCCGGTGGAGGATAATTGCAACGGTAAAAGGCTGCTATCGTCAGTTTGACGTCCGCCAGAAGGGATGCATTCCTCGAGGAGTATCGTGTTGGGTTAATGATCAATTACGCAGTAGTTGAAAATGCCTTCGAAACGATTCCATGGAGACGACGGATGGGGCCGTCCTAGCCCCCAAATGAGGAGCATTGACCTGGCACTATTGATGGCTGAAGCGGCTCCCCTCCATCATGTCGTAAAAGATGCCGGTGACAGTTAGAAGCCACCTACGTTGTTCCGGCTTTTGCTGCCGGGGGATGCTGGTATGGGAGGCTGGCATGGTGTAATGTGAGCCAGTCGGGCCAAGAGAAGCAGATATCAAGTCCAAGATGGCTTTCGACAAAGAAGCCGTGGGGACTGACGCCGTATCTCCATGGAGGGACTTTACGATCATGGGAAGATTGTATGCAAGAAAAAAGGGTATGCTGACAGTTCCTCAGCCCCTGGGGAGATCTTCCACTTGGCGGCGCTGGCGACGGGGCGTAGAAGTTGTCGAGAGGAGGGGTGTGAGCCGACGCCCAGGCCGGAAGGTGGAAGAACATCCCTCGCTCAGGCGGCGGTAATATGGGGGGCGGCATACTGGGTGATATGGCGTAGCACGCCTGCGTGCACGTCTTGTGTCTGTGTCAACTCTTGTGTCTTGATTGTTTGGAAATGGATGGCCCTCAACTCTCGCGTCTTGGAGTAGCGCGCCATTTGAGGAGCGAGCGAGGAGGAGGGCGTGCAGCTCAGCGCTGCCATGGACTGGACGAAGCCGGACGGAGTAGGTACAGTGAGCCCCCCCACTAAATGCCTTGGCTATCATTAGCGCACCCCGAGGGGCCTTCCCTTCCTAGTGGTGGTCAGTACCCACCTCTCGCCCCCCCCAGTGGATGCCAGAGGGGCGCCAGTCGCCGGCAGTAAGACTAGGGCGGGGGATCCTCGCAAGCCTCGATACGCTGGTCTACAAGTGATTCGGCCCTTGCGCTAACAGCCAGCCTCTGCATCGAGATCGATCGCCATACTTTCTCCCGATCCAACGTTTTGCGATCGAACGAGGATCGGAAAACTTGCCCTGGAACACTCCTGGTTGCCCTCATCACCCTTCCACAGCCGTTTACAACGCCATGCCCGTGTGCTTCTCGCTACGTGTTCCGCTTATAAGTCGACCATGGCCCGATCAAAGACGTCCGGTTTGCTCTCAACACCGCAGTTGCCAATATTCTCCGATCCCAGTATCTCTTAAATTTGCCTCGTCCTGATCCTCGGCTTTGACTTTGGCAAGCTCTATCCACACCACATCCCTCACTACACCCGGGCGCAGGCCGCAGAGCAGAGTCTGGCTACTGAGTATAGCTCATGCTTGCACTCGTCTTCACGCCCATGTTTGTGCTCGCCGCCTGCTACCTAACCTAATTGCTGGATACTGCCATTCTGCGGCTCTGCACGCACACCACCATTCGATCCCCACATGATCCCGTGTAACGCCTAATTGCTCTCTCTCTCTCTCTCTCTCTCTCTCTTCGTCTCGCACCATATATTGCTGTGCCTTGGCACATCCGACATCACCCCACAGCTCATATTTACATCACGCTGGCATCATCCTGGACCCCTGGTCGATTTTCTGCCAATACTGTCATCATCCCACGACGTCACGCATAGCTTTGCGAGCAGACAACCCCCAACCTCAAGCCAAATTAACTCTTGCTCCTGCAGTCGGTTCGTGAGCCTCGCAAAAAGCTTGACCATAGCAAAAACTGCCCAAGGGAAAGCCCATTCGCTATTTATCCTAGCGAAGTGGTGTTATAAACCAGACAATCTTTAGTCCACTGCTATACGACCGCAATGCCGAAGCGATACCTTGACATCGGTGCCATGGACCCTCTGGTTTCGGAAAAGGCCCAGCGCAAGGTAAGCAGGCCACCATGCAGCCTCGCGTGACCCCATGGCATCCTATTATTCTTCAGCGTGGTCCTGGTACGGCTGCTAACAAATGCCTAGACCGAGCGGTCCCATGAAGAGAACCAGGAACGTGCCTACATCGCCGCTTCCAGGCGAGCCGATCGCAGCATTGAGGCTCGCGTGCAGTCTGCTCGGATGGCAAGTGAGATCCACAAGAGACGCACCGGCAAAGCTTTCCGCATTACAGAAGAAATTGTCATGAAGGAAGAAATGTACGAAGAGGAAGAGGATGATTTCCCTCGATCCTACCGTCTTCTGGGCCCGCACATGCAGACATCCTCGGCCGAGATGAATTCTCGAGTTGAAACCTATCTGACCAACCGTGTTGCCATGTCCAAGCTGTTGTCCGCTAGCGAACAGGATTGGCGCGAGAATGCCATCAATCGCGCGTTCGCCCAAACATTTCCGAACGCCGATCGCCACGCTCAAAGTCTTAACCATCGATGGTCGACTCCAGGGTACCAGGTGCCGCCTCAACAAGCTCCCCGACTCCAAAGCCCCCTTGATTCTTCCTTTGATTCACACTTTCAACCTGTCAATTATGGCTCGGTCAACGCTCAAAGTGAGCGAAGCCGTTCCATGTCAGCGGTTTCGCCCTCTGATTTGGATACCGACAATGTGTCACTACCTGCTCTGACTCCCGGGACCGGCTCACATCCGGAGACGCCACAGTCTCAGCCGGCCTCAATCTTTAGCAATGGTAATGTTTCAGCACCGAATATGACAGACTATGGGTCCGATGGCTCGGTTTTCACTTCGGAGCTTCCCGCAGAGGCCAAGATGCTTATGGGAGGAGGGATGGACTTCGACTTTTCGACCAATTTCTATCAGCACGATTGGGTTCCTGAAAATGGGCCCATGTACACATACCCCGAGTCTAAGCCGGTCAAGATGGAGGATGAGCAAGCGGACGCTGGCATGTACATGAGCGGCATGGGTTCAATGGATTGGGATATGGCTGCCCAACACACCGGTGCTGACGAACCGTCCTGGGATTCTTTCATCAATGACAATGCATGGGGTGCCGACCAACAATGACCGCGTTGATATGCGCCATTTATTTTATGATTTACGACTTGTCTTTTACGTTTTGATTTTCCTTTTCTTTTGTTCTTGGTGTTTGTGCGCAAGACATGCGGCGTGAAACCCGTACGCAAACACAAGCCAAGAAATCGGCCTCCACTCAATTACAGACTATCTCGAGCAATGGGTGAGGCTTGAGGAAGAAAAAGAACAGATTTCTGGTTCTTTTCTTTTCACCTTTTTCTTTTTTTTATAGCAGGGATTTCACATGTTCCTCGGCGTTTTGAGGCGGTTATCCCTTGGCGGTTTTGAGAGAAATGGGGACGGATGATATCACTCATCTTGTAAGAGGCGCAGTGTATGATGTTTGGGATCGGGTGTATGTGGGACAGGTGTGTTTTGGTATCGCCTTTGGGCGGTTTGGGCGATTTGGTGTTCTTTCGCATCTGGGTGTTTCTTGCACAAGATGTTGATATCCCGGAGGCAGTGGCATTTGATTATGATAGAGAGGGAGGTTGAGAGCAAGAAGGGCCCAAGGCAACATGGGCTGAAGGATGGAGGCGTAATGAACGGCGGCGGGCTTGCAAAAATAAACGACAAGGCAGACGAGTAATAGGTGATAGCCCCCGAAAAATGAAGCAACAGATTTAAAAAAAAAAAATCCACATCCAACGTGCCTCAAGTGATCTTAACCAAGAGCTTTGCAATACGACGATTCAAGGGTGATGAAATTCTGCCAAGTTCTGGACTCGCTCTTAGTAGGCATAGAGAATAACGAATGGTTATTTATCGTAATGATTGGCTATTTCATCATTTTCTCTTCTGGTCAACATCTATCAGTTTGTTAGTGGCCATATCCCCGAAGTAAGGTTCCCCGATCTGGCGAATCGCAGCAATACGATTCGCCAGGAGAGGTAGTCTGGCGATGGCATGGTGGATGCCAACAGTCGCTTTTAGGATTGCTCTGACGTATGGTCTCCGCCAGGACAAGAATTGTTTTGTTTATTGATCAGCAACGCATGGTTGAATAAGCACATGACACGGCGGTAGATGCAAGCTAGCTGCTGGGAAGAACAAATCATCTGGGGATATTACCCTCCTTGCCCTCCATGACTGCTCGCACACAGTAGCGCATGCTTGATACTGTACCTGCGCGGCTGTGCCTTGCGCCTTGTGCCTTGTGCGTTTTTTGCTTCTTCTTCGTAATCTTCCATGTACATCACGTTGGTTGCTCATCTCAGCAGGGCATCCGGCAAAGCAGCGAAACTATTCGTCCCTCGTGCTCGCCCAGTTCGACGAGAACAATTTGGCTCAGAGCCGAAGCCGATCATGGGGCTAATTGGGGTGGGCAGGAGGAAAGCGCTGGAGAGGCGGGCGCTGATGGGATGAAAGCCAGACACGCACGCCATGTGCGTCGATGATTGGCCTGTCGTGAGCTTCCCCAGGGGGTCGCCCGCGCAGGGTCTGGGCCCGTGGCAGATTCGCGGCGGTCTGGTGGTGCCGGTGGGCGATTTGGGATAAGAAGATATGGCCGTGCCTGGTAGGAGTGGACGCGAGTCCTTTTTGTTATTATTTTTGTCTTTTCATGTTTCATCTTCCTCTGTGAGTAGGATCCGCACCGACTTGTCAAGACGTAAAAAAAAAAAGAAAAAAAAGGGAGGGAATAAACAGCCCCCCAACCAACCCAAAAAACAAACAAAAACCAGAGTATGTGTCTCTCCTCCTTTGTTAGTTGCTGTATCCCTTTCACCCCTCCTCCGCCTTGCTTTTTCTACCCAGACAATGCGCTTGAGCAGTGGACAAGAAAATCATGTCGTAATCGGCACTGAATTTCCGGGTACGAATATGCTCAGTCTCTTGGCTTGTTGCACATCCGTCAACGGATCCTTGCTTCTTAGCCCTGGTCTCTTGGCCCCTCCAGCACGCACGTCCCCTACTCCGCCCGCAGGACATACCGACACTGCCCTTCCAGCGGCCTCTCTTCAGCGGGCTTATCGCACTAACGCACTCACCCCGCCAAAACGTCACCCTCCGCCCCAAAGGTCCCCTCCCCGTTGACTTCGCGAACCTGAGGATATACGCCACATCATCCTCATTTTTTTTTTCTCCCTTCCCCCATCATCTTCTTTCGTCTTCATTTCTCTCCACCGAAGCTGTTGGAGACATCAGGTTCATACCTTTGCGGTGCTGATTGCTCCCCGCTACTATAGGCTCACCACGTACACTCGATCCGATCCCGGTCCTCTCTCTCAAGGCTGCCTGTCGCCTGCCAAGCATCAAGCCTCTAGCGACAATGTCGTCATCGACGCCGCCACTCGCAGCCGAAACACCGGAAGAACCACAGAGCGATGGTTCCAAGCTGCGCACCTTTCTCGGAATCCTCAAGAAGTGAGACGATACCTGTTTCCCTTTCCCCACAACATGATGGCTCCCAAGGCTGGGACGGACCTGGGGCCTTGCCCAATGTGCGGAGCAGGCGGTGGAGATGGGCATTTAGAAGGGCTCGCTTGCAAGCGACTTTGTTGGGTTTGGGCCTGGGACGCTTGTGCTGACCGCTCTTCGTGTTGATAGGTTCATTGGCGTTACCGATCTTGCTGCCGTGAGATTCTCGCTGCCATCGCAGCTCCTCGAACCCACTCCGAACCTCGAATACTGGACTTACCTTGATGCCCCCAATGCCTTTGTTGCCATCGGCGCCTCGGACGAGCCCCTGGACCGCATGCTCGAAGTTGTCCGATTCTGGTTGACCAAAGACCTCAAATATGCCAAGGGAAAACCTTGCAAACCGTACAACTCTTGCCTTGGCGAGTTCTTTAGAGTGCGTGGTGGCAGCGGTGCTTTGGGAGCAGTGGTTTCGATGCTGACTGCGGCATAGTGTAACTGGGAGACGGAAGACAACGCACCTGCAATCAGCACCTCAGATCTGAAGCTCACCAGCAATGGAAGCGTTAAGAGTGGCATTTCCAGCTTGAAATCTGGGGTCAAGGGGGATAAGAATTCCTCCTCCGTCTCGCTGTCGGTTCCCCAGCACGAAAAGCCCCGAGACAGCCACACCATTCGAGTCTCGTACCTCACCGAGCAGACGTCCCACCATCCTCCCGTGAGCGCATTCCACGTCACATGTCCCGAAAAGGGCATCTCGGCCCGGGGTTTCGATCAGATTTCGGCCAAATTCACTGGCACATCTGTCAAGGTTCTTCCCGGCGAGCACAACATGGGCATCTTCATCACACTGGAGAAGCGCGATGGCGAGACGTATCAATTGACACACCCTGCAGCGCACCTCGGAGGCCTTTTGCGAGGAACTTTGAGCGTCTCAGTGAGCGAGTTTGCCTACATCACCTGCCCCAAGACCAAGATCAAGGCCATTCTGCACTATGTCGAAGAAGGTTGGTTGGGCCGAACCACCAACAAGATTGATGGTGTCATCTTCAAGTACGATCCGGAAAACGACAATAAGAACAGAGTGCAGGATGTTCCCGATGAGGATGTCTTGGCTAGGCTGAGCGGTCCCTGGCGAGAAAAGGTCGCCTTTTCGCTCGGCCCTAAACCTATTGTAAGCTAACTCGCTCCAACGACTCTTTTTTTTCTTTTCTTTTCTTTTCCTGACAATTTCTTGCAGAAATCCGTTCCCGCAGAGGAGCAGCATACTATTATCGACATCACACCCCTCAATGTCGCTCCGAAGGTCACACCCCCGAAAGAATCTCAAGCCCCCAACGAGTCCCTCACCCTCTGGGGCGGCGTCACCGATGCCATTCTCTCCAAGCAATACGGCAAAGCCACCCAAGTCAAGGTCGAACTCGAGGAGGCCCAGCGTGAAAAGGCCCGCCAGCGCGAGGCCAACAAGGAAACTTTCCAGCCCGTTTTTTTCCAGCACGTCACTGGCAACGGCGGCAAGCCCGATCTGACCGAGAAGGGCAAGCAGGTTTTGGAGCGCGCTCAAAAGGGCGACTGGTCGCTTGAAGGCATTTTATAATCAAGCTTCCCCATTGGACAGGGAAATAGGGACGGGCAGGAAAGCGGAGGTAGAGACTCGGGTTAAATAGCTTGGGACGAGCGGATGCAACATACTGGATTGGTATACACGGTACATGTCGCCAGAGAGGCAACCCTTGGGATAGATAGACATATCATTGCGCCAACGGAGGAAGAGAGCATACTGGACGAGTTTGTGGTGAGATGGACCAATGCATGGTGAGATGGACCAATGCATGGCGGGCTGCGCACTCATTACCTGGAGTTAAAGGAGTTTACCTTGTTATGCAGTACGAATCTCGACACAACCTATCACTGCTTTTATGAAGAATGGAATCTGGGCTTCTTTTGTGACTTTGGCAATGCTTTGAAGATGCATTGCGTTCGTTGAGCTGGTCCCGCGCGCCCTTGTCTCGAATGTGCGATCCCATGCAAAATGCAAAGCCTGTATCCAATTGCCTTTTGAATTCCAGCTAGGAATCGGGGACCCTCCGTCATGATGCCCGGAAATGGATGTGCTAATCCATTTGGAGAAAAGCGGAGAAGGAGGGGGGAAAAAAGACGAGGCGTTGCATCCCAATTGTGTGGCACAAGGTCAAGACATGTTATAAAACACTCTGAACTGGAAAAAAAACAAAGTCTTTAAAATAGAGTCGTGATTATGCGTTAACGTGAGGTGGTGTCCATATCATTACACTTGACATAGCTTTGGGCATGTAGCATAACATGACCTCGCTGTATCTCATACTATTTATTGTACAACAAGAGCGGCAATTCCCTTTTTTCTCTTTCAAAATTTTTTTTAACACACTTCCCGAACCGTACACATCCTACACCCCTCTCCTCAAGCCGCCATGGAGGGGGAAAATCTCACAGCGGCTGTATTCTGAATCAAGGTCGACAAAAAAAAGAGACGATTAAGCGTCGATGAAGGCCTTGACGTTGCCCAGCCAGCGGGTGTACTCCCGCTGCTCCTTGACGTCCACGTAGTCGGGGACGAAGACAGCGAGGGCCTGGGTGATGCCACGCTCCTCGAGGAAGCGCTCCATGAGGACCTGGAGGTCGTCATCGAGGCTGCCGAAGGGAGGGCCGGGGTAGACGTCAGCACGCTTCTGGGCTGCTTCGGGGCTCTCCACCTTGGCAACCTTGGCGTCGGCGTAGTAGAAGAGGTTCTCGACGACAATGTTGCCGTCCTGGGCAATGGCATCAATGTTGAGAGCACCGGGGGTCTTGCCGGGCTTCTCAATCACAATGGACAGGTTGATGGGAGCAGGGGCCTCCTCATCCAGCTCGTCGGCGAGATCCTCCTCGATGTCCTCCCGGCCGCGGCTCTGGTTGTCGCGCTGGTCCTGGAGGGCATCCTCCTCAAGACCATCCTCCTCGAGGGCGTTCTCCTCGGCATAGGGGTCATAGTTGGTGATGTCGGCAATGGAGAAGCTGACGGTAATGCTGGGGTTTCTGTTAGACGGGAAACTTCGAGCCAATTGAAGATGACGCCACATACCTCTCATCGCCAAAGGTGCGCTGAAGCTTGACAACCTCCTGGCCGGGGGTGTCAATCAGCTCAAAGGCGCTGTTGTTGAGGAAATCTTTGATGCTGGCGGGCTCCTGCTCGTTGGCCTTCATCTCCTCCTCGATCTGAAGCTCGCTGTCGAGCTTGACAGACAGCTCATCGTCAATCTCGTTGGCAGAGGCCTGTCGGAAGACGGTGGTAGAGAAAGCAGCACCGGCAGGGCGGACGGCGCTGAGGGCTGATGTCTTGACAAAGGCGCTAGAGCGGGCAGACTGGCGAAGGGTGGCAGTGGAAAGGCGGGCGACGGCGCGGGGTGCAGACCGCGCAATGGAGCGGATGGAGAGCATTGTGAATTAAGAGGAGAGAGATGAAGGGGATGATATCAAGATAGAACGGTAAACAGGTGAAGAGGGGAATAATTGACGGGTTGGTAATGGTACAAAAGTCGATGGATGATCAGGATAAAGCTTCCAGAGCCGTTTGGAAAAATTTAGTACAGTAGCCACTAGTACCACCAACGGCAAATGAATGCTGGGCATTTACGACTGGAGTATTGAGTGCAGGACACCCCACTTGTGCACGTGGCTTGGCATGTGACCTGCACTACACTGTAGTTTCTGCGTTCTTCTCAGCGCTGCTTTTCGGAAATGGTCATGCGCATTGAAAGTTGAGAATGCATTATGCATTGGAAATTGAAAATTTTTTGTATTTTCAAATAGATATCAGTTGGCCTTTTAAACTCCACCCAGCCGCCATTGCGTGCATGGCATAAGTCTTTCGTTTGATGGATCACTCAACCGAAAAAGGACCTCAAGTTTTGTTCCTCCATTACATCCACCCAGTGGACCGAATTGCAGCCGGGCATTTCACTATCATATGCCGCCCATATCGCCTGGACCAAATTTTTAGCCATGATAATTGGTTTCGGGGGCAGTGTATTCTCCAAAATGTTGAGTCGTTTTAGAACAAATGCGCGAGCATTACCAACATCAATCGAGAGCTGGGTCAGCATGTTTGGTGGCCCTGTTGGTTGCTGCTCCATACCATCTATCTGGTTCATAAATTCTGTGATATCGCAGTCCTCTTTATGCACACCAATCGGCATGTCTTGGGTAATGGTGGCTTGAGTCTGCAAAGACCCAGACTTCCATACATTGGCAGGGATATCCAATCTCAACCCAGTACTTGCGGTTATGCATAACAGCGGTTGGACCATACGACTGCCTGATTCTGCAGGAATGTGTTCCAAAATTTCAACCAAACGAAGGCTCAAAGGGATGATCCATTCCTCCCAGGGCACAGGGCCGGGTCTCGAACCCGAAGGCTCATTGGGTATGCGCAACGCAACCAGGTCCGGAAATGTCTGGTAAAGGTGTAGGAGAGCAGCGATTCTATACGCCTCTGCAACCTTTAGCAGGTGTGTAGAAGGTGTATGTTGGTCTCCAGTCTCTCCCAAGGGTATATCAGTGTCATACTCCAGTTGCAATAATTCTTCCTCGATCTTCGGTGCTTCCTCCATCTGCTTCAATACTATTTCGATATCGCTCGGGGAAGGCGGTTGCTTTCTGACATTATGGCGGAAGCTGCGGCATAACCTGATCGCCCGGGTAAACAGTGTGGAGGATGTCGTAGAAATGCCAGTCCAAGGATGTGGCACCGCATTCGTGCCGTTGCTGTCGCTAGGCGGCGTTGCGGGACCCTCAACTATCTCATCATGCATGGGGAATTGTGGATAATCGTAGCTGACTACTGATAGAAGCATATCGCAGTATACCCAGCTCTTCTTGAAAAAATCGAGGAGCTGGTTATCCTGCTCGCGCAAAATCGGTCGCTGTTTATTGATTTGATCCAGCAGCGATTTCGCCGCTCTCAAAAAGGGTATTCCCAACTGTCCCGCCTCTATCCAGCAAAGGGTAGTCCCAATGCAAAAAAGCGAAAATAAGAGGCCTGTTGGGATGGTGTTGCTAAACTTGGATTTCTTAGCCACGGTTAACTCGTTATAGATCGCTTTGGTGGCCGTCTTCATCATGCTGAATGAGGTTTCTTTAAGATATGGTATCCTCGTTGCCAAAAAAGATGCAGACATGCTTTGGAGGCAAGCCGACACTGATTCAGATTCTGACCAAAGGGATGTGGCTAATTGTCTGTTGAGATTCATTTCCGAATCGTACGCAGACCACACGGAGCAAACGCTTTTGAACCACTGTGTGACCAAGACGGATGGAAGATGGCTAACTGCCTGCGGAATCTGTGTTGAATATTCAAAATTTTGGATAGTGGTTGCAAGCGCCAAACTTGCCCCGGGCTCCGGAAACATTTCAAGGTCTTCCGCCAATTCCGAATCCATAATTTCCGATTGATCCATCATGGGAACGACCAGATCTGGTGCGGAAGACTGATGTTCCCACCCAGAAGAGTGTTGAAATGGGGTTATATCAGATGAATGACCTAAATCCCAGCCATAATCAACTGCTGGTAAGATCGGCAGCGTGTTGGACAATCCAGGGAGTTGTGCAGTGGTCATCATATCCATATTTATGCCTCCTATCGCAAAGTCCAAAACAGACGAGGAATCTGTAGGGGCAGTGGTACTTTCACGCCTTTGCTGCTGTGCATTTTTGCTTTCTGTCTTGGATTTGGCCTTGGCCTTACCCTTGCCACGGGCCCCATCCTTCGACTTTTTCTCATGTTTATACGACCATCTGAATTCGCGCTGGTACCCACCACATGTCCAGCCTTTGCGTATGCACACTTGGCATTCTGGCTTAGTTTCATCGCATTTTAACTGAAATGCATTAATTTCCTGGGCTATAGAGATTGAAGAAAAGAATAGCAATAAGAAAGAAAGATTGCCAACTTACATGCTTTGCTTTACATGTCAGACATCCTGATCTGGATCGGGGTTTACCGACACCAGCAGTCTGCCGGGCTGCCTCCTTTGAACTGGAATCTGTCGGGTTTGAATTGTTTACCGTGGCTGAAGCGCCACCTCCATCAGTGGATACAGTTTGAGTCATGTCGGGAGGACGTGGTTGGGGTACAATGCCATTGTGTAGTGTTGAGCGCACATCAAGTAAGACAGTGATAGAAGAAAAGAGACGAAGACGGGCCGCCCATGAGCGATAAGGAGGATCAGCGGAAATAGCCCAATGGCACGTGCGCCCAGAATGCGGGGGAAGGGGACCTCTGTCGGGTCCGTCGCTTCCATCACATCACGACGCTTTACTCTTATCGGTCAGCCGCATGAATATGCCGTCCGTCCAGTCCATCTTGCACAAGCAACACTAATCCGCTCGGCCGGTTTTATCATGGCTTGCTTTGTCATATTTTTTTCTTTCTTTTTTCGCGACCAAGTTCTTATCGCTTCCCCACCAATCTCAAAGCTATCTGCCTATCTATCATCTTGAGATCGGGTTCGTATCCGATCCCAGCACGCTTTTACCCAGGATCGTGTGCAAAACTTATCTTGAATATAGCCAACGAAGTTTGCGAAATTTGTGCAAATAATCTTAAAAAAGGCAGGATATCATCCCCACATAAATATACTTATTTAGATTTGATGTTTATTTTGATTATAAAAAATGCTTAGATGCATGGTCTTTCTCAAAGTGTCTAGCTAACGATTATCCAAGCATTGTGTGTCATTCAAGTCAAGTTCACTGGCAAAGATGCTCCTCATGGTTGACAATCGCTAAATAACACATTTTCTACCGTAATACATCGTTCTGTGTACAAGTGCGGGAATCTTCTGCGGACTAGCCGCTTACAGCTTCTTCTTACAGCATCCTCCAAGAGCCAGCTCGCTAGCCTTGTCCTTCGCGTTAAACGCTCCCTCTCCCTTAGCAGCCACCTGGCTGGGAGTGACCGAGTATGATGGGGGCACATCCATAACAGGGTTGGTCTGGAAGAAGTGGCGCGGGCGCAGCAACAGGGTAATGGGCTCTGCGGGCATGACTGGAAAGTCCTCGGGGGCAGGGAAATGCGTGATGCCGAAAGTGTGCCAGAAGACCACGTCGGTGTTGGCAATCGAGTCGGTGCCGTCTCCAATCCACTCGGGCAAACCACGAGAGGGTTCACCAGAGGTCTGAGGCACGTGAGCGCCGGCAGGCCAAAGCTGGTCATCGGCGTCTAGGTAGATTGTGAGTATGATAGGGAATAATCGATTACTTGGGGGATTGCTTACACTTGGTGACGTGCACTGCGTGGCGAGCGAAACCAGCTCGCTTCCATACAAGTGATCCCTCCTTAGGCAGGAGGCCGGGGACCTCTCGGCTCACAAGCTTGTAGGAAACAGGCTTGCCGCTCTGGGGGTTGAGGACATTTTCATTGACCATGTCCCAAGTTCTTGAAGTAGCACCGTTGTAGTTGGTCTTGGCCTGGGCTGTTGTCTCAAGTCTTGTTCGCTTGGCGTAGAAGGCGTTTCCATAAAAGTTCTCGGGGCTGCCAACTGGAGCATCCGAAGGCACAGCATCAACCATGTGGACTGTGTTGTTTCCGCCATCAAGGTTGGGGTTAATTCGCAAGCAGAAGAGATGCTGGTGGTTGTGGGCATTGACACCTAGAAAGCGTGAGACGACGTTGACCGCGCGGGAATATACAAGTCAAAGACTTACCCTTCCACACCTGGGTGCCCCAGCCATTGGTGTCCTCACCAGGGTTCATGACGTAGGTGTTGAGGATACCAGTCAGGCGGATATCAGGCTGGATGGTTCCATCTTGCTAAAGGATTGTGAGCAATTACCCTGATCCAAGTTGCATCTAAAGAGGGGACTTACGTGGAAAACCCACTGGACAGCGTATTCGTAGTTGGCGGCAGTGAAGATTTGCTGGACAATGAGCTTTCTGGCGCGGGTAACGATGGTAGAATCATCTCTGAAATCAGTGTGCTTGAAGAGAATGCCATCGTCCTCCTCGTGGATGCAGATGGCGTTTTTGACCTTCCTGATGCCACCAGCCTGGGTAGGCAAGTAAGCATCAAGGTAGTGGATGGAACCCTTGCAGTCACATCCAAGAGAGAGACTGTTGGTCATGTAACCAGCACCGTATTCACCGAGATCGAAAGCGTGCTTGCGCTGGTGGGGGTGTTCGGGGTTTCCGCTAATTCACGTTAGCTAATGTTCTTTCGGGGGTCACTAAATTGGTATTCTTACTAAGGGACAACCATCTCTGCAAGGGACATTCGGTAGAAAATGGGGCGAACATTTCCCTTGTCGTTGAAAGTAATGTTGTTAAAGACGATTCCCTCCCGGTAGTTGAAACCAATGTGGAACTTCCAGTTTTGCCACTCAATCTCACGGCCAGTGCCGGACATGGTGAAGGAAACGCCCTCAGGCTGGGTAATGTTGATAGGCTTCAGATTAGTCCTGTAGCCGCCCTGCTTCTCGATGGCGATGTGGTGGTACTCGTGAGGGGGGTTCAGCTGCAGCGGACGGCGAATCTTGGGGATATCGATGGCAATGATCTTCTTCTCGACCGCGTTCCAGATGGGGCAGAAGTCCAGAGGGTACTGGTATTGGCAGTTGTCAATGTCGGGTCGGTAGTACATCAAGGCCTGCTGAAGTCGAACGTTGCTACCGAAACGCTCGTCGTAACCAATAGTCCAGGGATCACAGTACACCTTGTGCATCTGGTCGGCGGGGACACCACTGAGAATGCATTGCTCGATGACCTTGGGGTCGACTCGGCAGCCGTGCTCGACAGCATTCAACTCTTCGAGTGTAATCTATTTCCTCGCGTTAGTCGTGAGTTGCCAAAAGAGGTCACTGCAAGATATACAATTGGCTGAGCACCATGGACTTGTTCCCACTTGATGATGCTAGGGACGGAGAGATCAACCAAGCCTTCGTACACCTTGCCGCCAGGAGCAATAACTACCACCTCGGCAATACGGGTAGGTCGGGGAGCGTGGACAGGGTTGGCGAGCCAGGTTGTCATGAGAGCCTTACGAGGCTCCTGGAGCGAGACAACATGGAAGCTGACGTCTCCATGAGCGCGCTTGACAATGGAGATAGCGAGCTCAATCTCCACGCTGGAGAGCGGATCGAAGGGGTGGGGCAGGTAGGAAGGCATAATGAATTTGTGCTCGCCTCCAGGCTCTGAGAGAAGATCAAATCCTTTGGTGGTTGTGGTGTTTAATTGAGCCTGGGGGGTTTACAGCTCATGTGGGAGGTTGTCGAGCTTATGTAGTTGTCATGATGGGGCTTGTGTCTGTTGATGGCCATATCAACGACAACCGGCATGTCACCCACACGGCAAGCGGATGATCAGCCACTCCATGACCGGATGTAACCAACCGGCACCATTGGAAAGCGCCTCTAACACTGGGAGAGATGCCGGTGTGATCGCGGGGAACTGTCTGTCACGAAACCCAGAGCCGGTTCCAATCTCCATCTGTGGGAATTCGACCCGGAATGTGTTGGCTAATTGGCCAGCTGCTCCTCGGCCAGCATATCTTTGGCGCTTATCAAAATTGCGGGGTTGCTCACCTTGGTATCAAACGCTAGTTCGAAATGGGACATTTTAGCCGGGCTGGGTCCCTTGAGACAGCGGTGACAATCAGCAACCTAATCACATCTCTACCACGACTCAAATTGCTGCATTTATTACTGATTCTATTCTAGTTCATCCGAGACCAAGCATTGCCACCCGAGGCAATAATTACCCACATTGGACAAGGCGGTGCCAGCGTTTGACTTTAGTCTTAGTCTATTTGGTTTCTAATGTCGTCAAAGTAATCCATAAACGAATAAAATAACGAGACGCCATGTGGCAAGACATGTCAAGGATTGTGGTCACTGGGTACGTGTTGCATCACAAAGCCAATCTCGATCAAATAATCTTGTCCCATATGTCTAAATTCGTCCCGAGACCCCGCTCGGAATCTGTCCTCAATCCATCGGGATCCTCGGTTTGTGTTCCGATGTGTTGAGCTTTCCAGTCGAGAACGTCTATTACTCAATCATTTGCATATCACAGATAGCAGAAGCGTATGTTTCAGTGCCATTTTATTCATTTTGCTATTTTTTATTGACAAGCCAATGAATTTCACCTTATCGTTGAGATGGAGAGTGAAATGGACCTTGCCTTTCAAGTCCATAATCAGTACTACTTGTATTGCTTTGACTATATATGCACCAATGAAGTTATCTCGTAATCGAACATTGTGGAAGTTCCAAAGAAGGAAATGCCCTTTGGCAACCATTCGCATTCCCAACATTTGCCAGGTAGCAGCCAACAAGATAGCCTAGCCTGCGTAATAATCATCGTCCCCAAACTTGCCGTTTACCGCCCAACGCCTTGATAAAATGAGATCCGGTTAAATAGGTAGTGGTTTCCCATGTCCTGGGAACTGATTGGTCATTAGTCGTTGAAACGCGACGTTGCACAAGCTCCTCTCGCCATGCGTTCCTAGTGTGCCAGTCCCGCTCAAGGGAGCTCTCCCCCGTTCTTTTTCCAAATTAAAATGAAGAGAGCTAGAATCTAACTTGAAGGGAAAGCTGCAGCCCGAACTTGGCCCTCGCTGTTGACCTTGCTCCACTTGAGTTGAGAGAGATATGACCAGGAACCCTCCCAAAGGAGGAGAGCGTTGACATTCTCAGGGGTCAAAATATCCGGCAGCACTATTTTATCGTTAGGGTTGATTTCTTGTACGATCCATGGGCGCTCAATGCAGGCTTACAAAATCCTTGCTTGTACTCTGTCTCCAGAGTGGAAATTTTGACCTTGAGGAGGTCCTCCCTGACACTGGCTGGTCGGCCAGGGCGACGGGCTTTTTTTACCTCATCAAACTCCTCATCGTATTGGTGAACAAATCTATTCGAGAAACAAAATTAGTCGAGAAATGAGGAAACTAGTCAAGGGTGCTCACGAATGAATCATGCGCTGGATCTCTTCAAGACTCGGAGCGGAGTTTCCATCAGTAGCACCCTGGGCTTTCAGCGCCTGTTGAAAGTAGCTGACCCGATCGACTAGGGAAAAAATCAGCTCATTTTCACTCTTTTTCTAAGGCATTCAAACCCACTGAGCGGTTGTTCCTTTTTGCTTCTCGCAGCAGCCAATTTCTCGATGCGCTGATCTCTTACACCAGCCTTGTGCAGTCTCATGGAATCTCGGGACTTCTCATGGAGAGCGTTCACGACGCCATTTCGCTTCTTGGCGATTTGCTTGCGAGTTTTGTGGAGGGATCCAGGCATCTTGGCGGATGTTTTGTCGCAACAAGACTTCGATGTTCGATTCTGCAAATAAGTTTTGTCGGCGATGGGTTTTTTTCTTCTCGCCTTTTTTTCCGGGTCCCACACCGTCACTCGCCTGGGTGGCGGCGGAGTTTTATCGGCTAAAGAGAAAATGAGGGAGCAGAAGTGATGAGTCGCCGATGCAATGAGAAATTTGTAAAATATCAATGTGGTTTCTTTTTTTCTCTTTTTTTCTAGTAGGCCTGTGCTGTTCTTTTTTCTCTCGGTATATTTTTCCGTATGCTGCTTTCTGACCATCCATAGCGAGTTGTTCACAAAAAAAAAGAATTCCAGGTAAAAACAACAAAGAGCAAGGCACCAAGAGAACACTGCTTACTAAATTTCCTTTACAATATAATATGCACCATATGTATAGATACTCGCGTGTTATTTTTATTTTCCTTTTTGCGATCCAGTCTTCGATTCTTCATCTTTGAATCTGCCACCTGCCACCTGCACCCTTGTAACCCTACACTCAATGATCTTCGCTCCTCAGCTTGGCCCCACTCATAGCCGACCCAGCGACTGGTCCCTTCATGAGATAAATAAAACCGCAAATTCATTACTCTATGGTCCATCCGTACCAGAGTACTACATACATCGTTATGAATTAGAGGCCCCAATTTATATTTTTACTTGGCCTATATGTGCCAGATCTGATGTCACAGACCTTCTCTCAGCTGGATATGGATGGACTGCCACCTGATATTGCGCTATGACAGCCTCTCTCCTACTCACTGTTGAATGATTATCCATGTAAACAGTGGTGCCAGCTAGTACTGGCCCAGTGCTTCTCATGGTGAAAGCTTAGCATATTTTACCAAAAGGCCATTTAATTCGTGTTGATAGTTCACCAACATACACGCCTATAGTATTCGCATCATTAGGGGTTAATTGTTCTTTGACGCATTAAAAACGGGAGTGAATCGGTCCAATGGCTCAAGTAATGTACAGAATATGATGACTGTAAACTAGGATGAACATGCTCGACACGTGTGCCACCTCACGTCCTCTCGAAACTAAGTGTTAGAAAGTGGCATGGTGTGGCGTGCAGCCACGGAGGGGGTAACAAGGTCCAGGACGGAGCACGGGAAAGGCGGTCTTTTAGTTCCTAGACCTGATGTAAGTTGGGGAAAAAAAACCGGACCTGTGCTAATTTGACGTGACATAAATCTTATCTGCGCTATAAGGCTTGAAGAAGAAGGGGACAGAATACGAATATTGTGACAGGATATCAGATCCCATCTTCCGTCTTGCCGTCATATGGCGGGGTAAACTCCACTCTTCGCAGCATAAGAAGACCTCATTGGCTACTAACAGGGCTGGCGTTGCCAGGGGGATAGCACTGAAGCAAGGACTAAGCTGCTTTAGGGGGCTGTTTTGCCAGGGGCGCGCCAAATGTGGACGCGCTCTGGGGCTGGGATGGGCGCGTTCTAGGTCCCACCTAAGACACTTCCAGGCTGCCGTCTTTGTCCATGTTTCTCGAACCACTCAACTCCACTTGCCAAACATCGCGTGAAAACTATCCACACAACGCGTCGATAACCACAATTGTTTTCGACCTCATGCGTTCTTGCTAACACGGAGAGGTGTGGGATTCCTGGAATAGAGCTGTTCGGAGTCCTCATAGGAATTGCCAGCCACCGACTCGAGGTTCTTTTTTCGCTTTGAATCAGCTAAAGCGCCGCCAAGATGGGTGTTGCTGGTAGGATTCACGGTACTACGTTTGCGCAACTATGCTGACAACCCACCAGGCCTTCTGCCACTCCTCAAATCGATTCAGAAGCCAACGGAGCTCAAGAAATATCATGGGCAAACTCTTGCGGTTGACGGTTATGGGTGGCTCCATCGAGCTGCCTATTCTTGTGCCCTCGAGCTTGGCCAGGACAAGCCCACACAGAAGTGAGTTGCACAATATGTTCTAGCTCCTGAAGCATACAATCTAACCGCTCGTAGGTACGTAACCTCGGCCATGAATCGCGTAAGGATGGTTCGCCATTTCGGCGTTACCCCATACATGGTCTTTGATGGAGATTTCTTACCGAGCAAAGCCGCCACTGAGGATTCCCGAGAGAACAAGAGGAACGAGAAGAAGAAGGCGGCCATGGAGCTTTTGCGTGCTGGAAAGACAGCTCAAGCGACACAAGAGTTTCAGAAATGCATCGACATCACTCCCGAAATGGCCTCCGCATTGATCCAGGAACTCAAGAAGCTCGACATCCCCTACGTTGTGGCTCCTTACGAAGCCGACGCGCAACTTGTCTACCTGGAGCAACAAGGCCTCGTACATGGCATTATTTCCGACGACTCCGATCTCCTTGTTTTTGGCGCCAAGAAACTGTTGACCAAGCTGGATCAGTATGGCAATTGCATCGAAATTAACCGCAAAGATTTTTGCAGATGCCGGGAGGTTTCACTGACTGGGTGGTCTGACGCTGAATTTCGACGAATGGCTATTCTCAGTGGTTGCGATTACCTCGGAGGTCTCCCTGGCATGGGACTGAAGACTGCGTACCGAATGCTCCGAAAATCTAAGACCCCCGAGCGCGTGGTCCGCATGGTTCAATTACAGGGCAAACGAGTCTCGGAAAATTACCTCACACAGTTCTATCAGGCGGAATTAACCTTCCTGCATCAATGGGTGTTTTGTCCGAATAAACAGCACTTGGTGCATCTACATGAGTTAGAGGCCGACCGGACAGCAGAGGAGATGCCCTTCATCGGTGCATATGTTGAGCCTGAGATGGCTCGAGCAATCGCCAAAGGAGATGTCAACCCTATCACCAAAGCTTCTATCACTACGCATACAACGCCATCCAAGAGAAGGCATTCGCAGTCCATCGGCGCTGCCACTAAACCACCATTGAAGCCAATCACATCTTATTTCAAGGGCCCTCATAGAGTCCCCATGGGCGAGATGGACCCAAATTGCTTTGAAGTAGATCCTCAGAGAGTTGCGCAAATTACCGGAGGAGGATTAGTGCCCAGGGTATTCCCTTTGCCTCGACCTTACTTGGATGACTCAAACCGCCCTACATCATCTCGAATCTCAAACCGCACAAGTCCTATCCGCTCCCGCACATCTCCGCGCATCCACCGTCGCCGAACAGAGCCCATTTCCAACTTGCTCGCCAGGATATCGAGCAGTCCTGTGGCACCCAGGCGTACCACACATACTGCACTGGCCTCCACCGACCCTGCTGATGTTGCCACCTTGGATCCTGCAAGCAGGCCCCCGAAGAAAGCGAGGCTGTGTGATGAGAACGAAATCGAGCCTCAAGACGGTTCCCCAAAGAAAAGCAAGTTCTTTTCTGCGCCGAAGCCACGCAAGGTCTCGAGAAGAGCCCAAAGCGATGCATATCTATTATCAGACGAGTCGTTTGAAGATGCTCTGCGGGACCTACCCGACTTCGAAGGTTGGCAGCCAGCTGAAAAGCCTAAACGAACCATTTCCATCTACACGGAAAACAGCCAGGAGACAACTACATCAGCAGATACAGAGAGTCAACAGTCAATGACCAAGGATGAGGAAACCCCAATGTCGTCGATGGAGGCCTCGATGCCTCCTCCCCAGTCCAAGCCTCTCCCGCAACCCGCTGCCACCCCTCGATCAACCCTCGCACGATTCTCCTACTCTTCCGAGCCATCTGAAACTCCTGGCTCCACCATTTCACAAGCACCATCTTCCGTATTCAGCGCGGTGTCCACTCCACCCACTGCGCCTTCTACCGCAGCCTCTCGCATGACGCCTCTGCAACGGCTTGGTGCCCTGGCTATGAATAAACCCTGCTCACCTCGGCTCCCCAAACCCCGCCAAAGCCTCGATAAAAAGCCTCTCCCCGGTGTTCCTGTCAACCCGGCTTTCGTGCCCCTCCCCAGGGTTGACTTGAAGGAGGTCGAAGCGTTGAACACTACTGGTGGCAGTGAAGATCAGATCATCCCCGATAGCGAGGGGGAGGATGATGATTTCGACATCTCGCCCAAGAAGCTGGATCTCTCTCGTTTCGCCTTTGCTTAGACAACACACTTTTGGGAGCACCATGCTCACTTGGCGAGTTGCTATTGTCTCATATCCAATGACTGGACATCATGTCGGCATTTTCAAGCTTGACGCTCGCCTTTCTGTAGCTACACTCCCCTTGATAAGATAGCATCTCTCTTCTTCTGTAAATATTAGCATCGGCGTTCAGCGTACACAAATCAGGAAGGGTGACAAGGAGTTGAAAGGGAATGGAATATCTGGTTGGCGTTTAGACATAATTTTTGCATGGATAGCATAAAAGCATCAAATTCGCATAGTTATTTTAATACCCCACCTGACATCCGATAACATTGCACTCTCGGTCACCAGTTGGCTGGCGATCCAGAGGAAAACCCAGTTCGAAAAGTGTCGTCGTGATTAGATTGGATGAGCATAAAGATTAAACCTTGATTGTATTTGCTGAGAACCACAATATGCATGTTGCCTATCACTGGGCCAAACATCTCTTTACAAATCTATGAGCTAACCCTGCCAGCAATCCTCCCCCCCTGTTCGCGCCAATACCTCCAGACGAGGTCAACGCCAATATTTCCCATTTGTTCATGTGGGCTCTCTGAGGAGCACTTCCCAAAGCCGCTTGAAACAAGTCTGAAAGAAAAAGAAAAAAGGAATAATAGGACTGGGGGGAAGGGGGATACTCTATAGCCATACGGGCTGTTAAGAGGCAGCGTTGGTCGAGGATGCTGAGAACTTTGATACAATGCTGTCGCCGTCTAATACATATATACCCGAGGCAAGTGCCTGGACAGACGCCATCCCGACTCTGTATCATAATTTCTGTAGGGACTCGCGCGCGATCGCCTTTGACAAAAACGTTAAATCCATGGTTCAAGGCGTGTCAAGCGAATCCCATATATTCCTATGAGAGGAATGCTGCTTGAGTTCAAAGCCTAGCGGCGGCTTGCGGGCCCAGCAGTTGTAGGACCTGACAGCAGGTCAGAGTTAAAAACCCATTCACCTAACGACCGTGTATTAGCTTGCGGAAATGGATGCTTTTAAGGTTCGAGCTTACCCTTGGCCAGATTTTCGGCCGTGTCTTCAAGCACAATAACACGTCGCTTATTGCAGTACGACGTCTTGTCCATAATCTCAACCTTGAGTTTGGGGTCGGACAACTCCTGGATTGGCTTTTCGAACATTTCTGACAAGTTCTCGACCGCCATCTCCAGATCCTTCTGGTTGTCTTCAAAGATCTCCGTCAGATTGTTCCTTGCAAGATAGAAGGCAAAGGCGTAGGTCCACTTGAGCGTTTGTCGGCAGGTCTGCAGCGCCTGGGATGCCGAGTTGAGGTACTGAACTTCAATCCAAGACATGCCTGAGGCGGTTTGCAGTTGCACCATCTTCTTCTCGGTCTTTTGGGCAATATCCTTGTCCAACTTTGCCGACTGTTCATGGTTGGCGTATCGGTTATAGTAGTGTAGGTAGCGCTCCAAGGAGGTTCGAGACTTTGCCTGAGCGTCTCGGGCCTCGGAGCCGCTTTTTTCCTCGTATCGGTTACAGTTGTACCAGCTGGTGCCATGCTCGGACCAGAGACCCATGCACATCCAGCAGAATTCATATTTGCACTTTCGGCATGTCATGTGGTTACAACCTCCGTTCTTCTCAATGGTTGAGTTGCATTTAGGGCATTCCTTGGTGTTTGCCGAAATCCAGTTTGCCGTCTCAGAGTCATCGGCGCACTTCTTGAGCCACTTCTTGACCAACTCGCAGGGGGCCGGCTGGTGGTCGGGGTTCGGGCAACCAAAGCAGAACCTATAGCCGCATCGGCACTCGACTGTTGGGACAACCTTGTCCAAGTCCTTCTTCTTGACGGCACACTCGATGGCGTTGGGACAATCCGGGGCGGGGCACCACTTGAAGACATCCTTGTCCTCAACGTACGTTCGGTTGAGCAGTTCATGATAACGACCCGTCAATTCGGAAGTCACGAGCAGGTCCAGCGATCGGGAGTCGAGGATGCGACCGCAGCCATCGGAGGGGCACTGAATGCGGGCAGCCTCGCCCTCTTCACGAATCTTTTGGGTCAAGTAGTGCCGGTAACAGTCTACACAGTACCGATGGCCACACTTCATAGCGAATGACTCAAGGGCATCATCGTCCTCACAGCAGATGTCACACATGAAGCCGGGGATAGCCTCGAGCTTGGGGAGCCTCGCCGAGTTGCTGTTCAATCCGGCAGCTTCCAGGACCTTTTCGGGACGGTCCATGTAGTCCTCGAGCAAGCGCTCTTTGTTCCACCGGAAATAGCGGAGCAGGATAGCTGCGTCTTCTTTGCTCATATCCAGAATCATATTCACCTCGTTGATCATATCATCTTGCTGGCGTTGGATATCGCTTGGTTCGAAGACTTTGTAAGACACAATGTGAGCGGACTTCTTTTTTCGGTCCATGTCCTTAGCCAGGCCAAAGTCGGGATCGGGCTCGTCGAAGTCCTCGTCGTCGTCGAAATCTGCAAAGAGAGGGAGAGGCGCGGTCAGCACACAACTTCAGATTGGAACAACTAGGCGAGGGGGGTGTATATACCATCGGCGGCTGAGATCTCGTCGCCACTATCCTGCATCAGCTCGTCCTCGCTTGAGAGAGCGGACATGAAATCTTCGTCGGAATCCATCGGGTTGCTGGCGGTGGTGACTGGAGTAGGAGGCAGGCCCGGCGTGTCTGAGACGGCAGCTGAGGCGATGATTCTCTTCTTCGGTGCTTCGTCTCTGTTGGCAGAGGTAATCGTCGCCTCAGCAGCCTTTCGTTTCCTTGTAATGGGAGGAATCGTGGCGGCGGGGGAGGGGATGGGTGGAAAGAAATTCGCGGGAGAAGCGCGAGGAGCAATAGATAAAGGGTGGTGGCGGCGTTGACGGTGTGACTAAGGGATCTTAGTTGAGGAGGGAGGGTTTGGAGGAGGTTTTGGGTCGAGGAGGGGTGCCTATGACGGATAGTCGGGTCAGGATAGGCAGAGACGGGGGGGGGTGCGGGCGGGACGAGGCGTGGCCAGGTGAGCCAGATAGTTGGGATGGCCGTCACGAGGGTAGGGGCGAGTGAGGAATGTATGATTGCTGGGGGGAGTCACACAGGCTCGCACACGTAGAAGAGAAGAAAACGGAGGCGCTGACCGAAAGATGTTGGTGTCGAGAGCCAGGTCTGGTCCGTGTGGATGAGAGATCGGTGCGTGCAATGCGGTACGGTGCGAGCAGCGGACGGAGAGTGGAGACTGGATATGGATGATGCTAGAGTGTGTGTGGGGAGGAAAGTGGGCGGGACGAGACAGAAGAGAGCGTGTGTCGTGTAAGAGACAAGCAAGAGCGACGGCGGCCCGGGCTGAGGAGATGATTAGTTAGTGGTTAGGTATCTAGGCAGAGAGACTGATGGAACTGGGTGGATGGAGCAGCAGCAGAAGCAAAAAAGAAAAAAAATTGTGGGTTGATGTTGTTATTGTTGTTGTTGGCTGTGCTGATGCGGCAATACCGTGACAAGAAAAAAAAACATGTTCACAGGCCTGGCCACCGCTGGCGAGTTGGGCAGTTTGCCTGCTCACGGCTCTGTACTTGATGGGCGCCTAGCAGCATGGTGGCCAACATACCAAGGCGATCGCCCATGTCAGTGGACGAGACTTGGCCAGGCAGGGACCCAACAGGGTCCGAAGTGGGCTGTTGGCCAGTTGGGCGCCGCACTCCCCCGACGGCGCTGGCGCTGGCGACACTGGCACGGGGGGCGGAGACCAGCGTGGGCCCTCTCTGACGCATCATTATGGATTCGTGATGGCATGCTTTGGCCTCTGAGCCCGCGGCGCGTCCGCTGCCCAGAACGCTTCAGCTGAGCCTAAGCATACGCACTGTGCCAAGTGCGTGCCGGGTACCGTGCTGGCTGCATCACACTGCGTGCATCGGCTTTACATCGGCAACCTGGTCCGCATGCACCTGCGCTGTAACAGATCAAGAAACAGAGGTTGAAACGGGTCTCCAGCATCCAGAACCCGACTTGACGAGACAAAAGTGCTGCTGCCCATGTATTGCCTACCAGTTCACTTCAGACATGTAAGCGGCCAGCCATCAGCCCAAAAACCGCCAGCGGGTCGATACCATGAACACCATGCCACGTTCCAAGGACATGGCCATTTCTAGTCTCGGCTTCTCCCGAGCTGAAATGAAGCCACCTCCACGAGATGGCAAAACTCTCCCCTTTTCTCTCATTTCTAGAATGATGCCTACGCTTGGAAGTTGGCATGATACGTCTCACAGGGCGGATTCGTTCTCTGCTCCCCGACAGACGCTGCCTGCTTGGCCTTTCCCAATGCCACGGTGTGATTTTCTCCACTACTCACACAGTACCCACCAGTACCGAACACAGTCGCCATGACAGGCCCGCACCCACGGCCAATCCCGAACACACCCACTCTCCGCCGAGCGTCTTTGCCGCATGACTCCGTGACTTAGGCCTACAGCCGCGTCCGTTCAGTGTCCCCTCTAATAGGAGGTGGCAACGGTCGGAGACAAAAAAACAAACGGCGGTTAACTAAAACCAACTCGCTAAAAGGGGCACGGTCATTAGCGATACAGCCAGTGTTGCATTTTCTAATTCAAAGTTTTTAGCCACCAACATACGTATTTCATTGCCATGTCTCACGGAGTGACTCAGCGGGGATTGCGGATGCTAATTATCATGGCCCCAGACCTCAAGCTGAAGGGCTGAGCCGGCGTAGAATCCTCACCGTCGAATACAGCTCTAATGAACGCCTGGATTACTCACAGTCAGGCCCGCCCTCATCAAGCCGAGGAGCCTGGACACGGGGTCTCAATTCAGCTGTCTGAGCAAGGGTCAAGGATGACGAGCAAGATCAGTAGCCAGGCAACCCTTGCAAAAGCTGAGGTGAGATAAACACGATCACCAAAGCCACCCATTTGAGATGAACGACAGGCACCATTGTCAAAGTTTGTCAGATGTGAATGGCAGCTTTGTTGAATAAGGGCTACATATTTGCTAATTTTCGCGCAACGCAGTGAAGCATGTGCCATTTCTAGCTGCGTCTTCTGCTCAACCCAAGACCTTCTCAGCAGAAGTAACTAATCATTTCAGTCAGCTTCATGATTCGGACACAACTATGCTCCTTTCGTGATTGGTCACTTACTAGTGTAGCCGGTGTTGTCGGGCTCAACAAAGGCCTCCTTGACCTTGCCATTCTCAACCTTCAACACATAACGCTTACTACGCTCGTTGCCGAAGATGGCCTTGAGGTTGTCAAAGCCAAGGTCCAGCTGCTTGGTGAATTCGCCCGTGGGGTCAGCAATAAATCGAATCTATAATTGCCAGTCAATCGATCGTAGTCTGAGTGCGGCAACGTAAAAGCCCCTTCTGGTCAAAGTTTGTCTACTCACTCCGGTCTGGCTGGCAGGGTCCAGCTGCTCGCCCCAGGCCTTCATACTACACCAGGTTCATTAACATCATACAGTTTTACTTCGACTGACGGCATTTGGGCCAGGGTCATACTCACACGAAGGGGTCGTTAACTGAAACGACAAAGACCTTACCGGCCTGCTTGAGCTGAGGGTGGTTCGCGAAGGAGGGGACGTGCTGGCTGGAGCAAGTGCCAGAAAAGGCGGCCGGAACACCAATGATGTATCCGTTACCAGACTCAAACTCCTCGGCAAGGCTGACCTTGTTACCAGGCGAGTCCTCGAAGAGCTCGAGGCTGGGGATCTGCTGGCCAATCTGGACCATGGCCCGGGGAGTCGAGTGAAAGCTGCGGGCCATAGGGCGGGCCAGCGCCAGGCGACGAAGAGGAGCACGGAAAGCCATCGCTACTGATATAGTGTAAGAAGATGCGACGGCGCTTGAGAGAAGGGTTGGTGTGCAATTGGCGTGGGAGCGACGTAGAGGTTTACCGTGTCCGTGCTGGAGTCTGGAGTATGAAGTTTCGCACCGACAATCGGCTAATGACATCACGGGGGCACAGGCCTGATCCACCGAGCTAAACCATATCCCGCATCCATCCAAAACCCCGCCAACTTTGATTCGCAGGATGCAGATAAAGGCAGTTCTTGATATTGACGCCATCATTGCCGACCATGACATATGGTGGTACAAATATCTTGACCCTGATCCACCGTACCTCGCAAGCTAGTGAGAATAAGGCGCATCACATATTGCCTAATTGAAGAAAACGCAGCGGATTGAATATTGGGAGTCCGTGAGTTGAGCAACGGGTATGCCATGCACACGCTATTAGCTTCAGCATGACGAGCACGCGGCAAAGATTTTGGCTTCCCTCGCCATAGTACATACAGCAATACCCCCTCTCTCGTATATTGATTTTAAACTAGACCTGCATAATCTGAGCAACCTGTATAGTGTCAGCGTCGTACCAATGAACCATTATTCAGCGCCTACCCTAGACCAAGACTACATGCTAAATACAATGCATCCACGCATATTCGCCCCCTCTACCACTGGACATTTGTTGATTTCTTGCCAAGCTGCCGCGTGCGTCGTTTTTGCGGATAGTCTGGTATGTGCGTGCTTATTCGTCCCCGGTGGGTCGTTCCTTCCATCTTTGTTGGGATAGACGTTGGCAGTTACAAAGCAAACAATCCACTTGGACTTTCTTACCTTTGCAAATAAAAATTTCATCGAAATACGCCAAAGGGACACAAGAGATAACTAATATTATCCCTTGTAACACAAAGACCCATATCCTTAACCGAGTTTCTACGTCAGCCTAGCTTGATCAAAATGCAGGAAGAGCCTCTATTTCTCTGGACAACTCCGCCTTGGCTTCACCGCTGCTACGTTGTGCATTCCATTGATTTCAAAGTTCCCAAGAAACTAAACCCAAATTATATATCACTCGAAGAGAGCACAGACGAGATGGACAGTGATGTCGAAACTGCTCTCTTCATTCAGCTGAAGGATGACCCCATTGCTGGCGTGCTCTACACCATCCACCGAGAGCACCATTCGCACACATTTTTTCCGCGAAATGAAGACATTTGAGAGACCACACCATAACCCGAACTTCGAATCAGAATCCGTCATTGGTTACATTTTCAAGAAAGACTTTGAGAAAAAGTTCCCCAGGGTTTTGGCGTCTTGTCTCACACCTATCGTGCCACAAAACCTAGCTGCTATCCCCGAAAAGAGCCGGATCGATGATTTGAAGGATTTTCATGAAAAAAGATGCTCGAGACCATCAATGACATCAACAGACTAGGTGACTGCTCTGGTTCAGGCTATGGGAACTCAAAAAATATTGTTTGAGGACGAGCCGCCGGACTGGTACTTTGATGAGACTGGCGTATTTCGACAGGGTGAAAGATTGCATTCGTGTTGAGCGCCCAGCTGGAGTACCCAAAGTGCTCACGAGAATGCCTAATTTGATAAGGATTGGACTAGGAACTTCTGATGGAACTTATGAGCTACCCCAATAAATGAGCTTTGAGGAGGGAATATAAGTGTAGGCGGTGCCGAAAAGCCAATTGAATCCTGCTGGGCTGCTTGGAGGGAAGTACCACTGGCTAGGACTGGCCGTCTAGGAACAATATCGTAACAATTACATGATTAAGACACATACTTGAATCGCACCTGGAGTGCGTGACACGCAACACACTTCTATCCACACATGCTTCTGGGAGCCAGATGTCTAGTTGCGTGGGGTCTCATCAAATGTGACGCGAGTAGACTCGCCAACGCACTCAAAAGGGAGAAAGTGATGATGGAAATAAAAGTATCCAAGCGGGCGGAAACTGCAACTGCAAAATACTCGGGCAACATAGATAGCGCAAGGTAGAAGTATGATAAGTGGAAGAGAAAACCTCGTGTACGTCCGGCAGGAACTGATGACCTTGGATGCATTTGGAGACATTGACTGTTCCAAGCAGGTGAGGCTACCTTTATCGGGATGCCCATTCTTCATAAAAAAGACCAAGAAACAGTAGACTCAACCGATGAATTTCTAGGAGTACCAGAGCCACATATGTGACAGACACAGGGATTGCTTGGTGCCGCGTTTGTGAGATTGCAAGAAGCAGATGTAAGAATGAAGCATTGCTTGCGCGAACGTGTCTGCCTCTCACGATATCAAGGAATAATGAGGCTGCAAATTAGCAATCAGTGTACCATGAAAAACTAAATCATGAATTTCTATTTGATAATTAAACATCGTCATGACGTAGTTGGCGGTTCGTTGGTTCCTTGATCATCCACATGCCTCTCCCCCTTAAGCTGAAGTTGGTATAGCCAATCGTCAACCTGGGCGATCATATCGTGAATGCCAATTTCACTGGGAACATTTGGTATTTATCCTGAATAAAAACATGATATTCTCTATTTTTGCTACCTGGATTTCTGTTTATGTTGGGATCGAAGTCATACTCTGCTGACCACGGCTTGTTCACTGCCATAACGTCACCATCGAGACTACCAAGCTAGGACTCTAAGTTGGCACGATGAACGAGCGTATCTGATTTTAGAGGATTGATGCTTGGCAATGGAAATTATTTCTTGAGCCGGGTCGTTGCTTGATGACCGGGGGAACCAAAAATGTTGATTCATGTATAATTGTAAGCGAAATCATTTACGAACTCATTCGCTAACACCATGGTCATCAGTCCCTCTGCAGCTCTTCCCTTCCCCGCCTTAGGCCGTTTATGACTATGTTAAGCGAGTTGGATGAAACAAAAGATCGACAACGCCGTGGGGATTCAGAGCTAGTGTTGCTACCAGGATACGTGCAGTTGGCGTGAGGCCGGGACTTTAATCTGAAGCTGGCAATGATGTAGCGAACATCAATTCCTCCGTACCCGTACCCGACCGTCGATCCCGAATAGAGAGAGGCACTACTGGAAAAGTGTCCGAGACTGAAACGGGCGCTACTTCAGGCATCACTCCACACAGGACGCTCGTTCGAAGGATCGAGCCTAGCCTTGGAAGATAAGGAGCCGAAGGAACCGCACTTGCCAAGGACTACTGATGTGCGTTGATGACAATCGACGATGGCCACATCGGGAACGATGGACATCCGAGTCCTACCGCTTTCATCTTCTGCTTGCGCTCATTAGGTCTAGACTTTGTCCTCTGATGAGATGGAGGTGGTGGCGGTGGCCAATCCCGCTGGTGACATTTCCACCTCACAGCAAATCTCCGATGGGCGCACCTTGCAATCTGTTAGGATGGCCATTGGCCGAGATGCGCTGTGGCACTCCCGAGGACTACACAACCGAAAGGAGGACGGCGTCCGACCTAGCTGCCATTGAGACCCCACACCAACTCCGGCTGGCGGACGATCCTGATATTACTGCGCGGAGCTATGAACCTATGCAATATGTGGACCGCTATATTAACCTCGATGCTGCTTATAGGAGGCGAGGGGATTGCCGGATTACTGTAGCGAGGTGAGCAATGATGTGATGATGTGATGGTCTGAACGGACGGTGTGTCGACGTTTCTGACGGAACTGCCCGGCGGCGCACGGGACTGTCGACGCACATGCACCTGGTTTCTCGGCAGTGCGATTTGCGACGATAGTGTGGGGGTTAAGTTGGCGCGCATTGTGCGAAAGACTCTGCTCCTGGATCTGCCGCAATGGCCCTGCTCGGCAGCATCCTCTGGGAATCGGCTATCGTTGCTCCTAGACGAAAGGGCTTGGCTCGGGCGAGGCATGTCTTACACTTGCATACAAAATGTGTTTACTCGGGCTGCGTGATGTGCTGGTGACAAGTGAGCATGTCTCATGAGTTCATGGATAATATGAGGGCGCAATTTTGGGGGAGAGACATCCTCCAACGTTGACCCGCTTCTATTCCGCCGATCGGGGGGTGACTCGTCAACAGAGCACACACCTCGACGGCATTTTGTTGGACCGCAAGCTAACGAGCTATCATGGTGTCTGGAACACTCGGTCTAAGGAAAAGAAAAGAAAAGAATAAAGAAAAATAAAAAACAAAAAGAAAAGAAAAGCCAAAAAAAGAAAACACAGAGACGGGACATGGATGTCCCCCGGAAGAGAGAGCATGCGTGATGCGAGACATGCAGACGGCACCACCCACTGGACAGGCGCGACGCGGGGTCTGGCTTACAGCAGGGGACAGAAGCACAAGAGGGAAACAAGGAACAGCCCTGCGGGTTCCGGGGAGTCGTTACGGATGCAGGAGGAGGCTGCGCAACGGGAAGCCGGGAGGGGAAGGGGAGTTGCAGCAGTTTACAACGGTTGAGCTGGATCATCCAAGCTTGAGACGCTCGCCTGACCGGGTTTGCGGATGTGACATAAACAACGGGGGACCGGATGAGGGAGGATGTGCATGGATACTACGTGACAGGTTGGGGGGAGAAGAGTGAGAAAGCAGGGGTTGGGTTGGCGAGATATATGAGGGTCAAATGTTTCTATGCGAGCGGCACTGCGATGCTACCTCGAGTGGTTTCTAGGAACCCACTCTGGAGTCTGTGTGTACGCAACGCGCGTGTGTGTATGTACGCATGTATGCGTGGTGCCGGCTCGAGGTTGAGCACCACTCAATAGGCGTGACGTTGGTGTGCAAAAATGGGCAATACGTGAGGAACATGAGGAAACAAGCCAAGTGGCGGGGTGGCGGATGACATGTCAGGTTTCTGGAATAGGAAGATAGATTTAAAGGTGACAAGAGAAGAGAAACAAAAACGAGAGAACAGAGGGGGGGGCGTACGGGCAACTGCTGTGAAGATACTCGCGAGCCCAATGGCATGTTTTATTTTATTTTTTATTTTACAAGTACCCTTGCGGTAGCTGACGGTTCTTTTCCTCTGTCCTGTTTCTGTGTCTTGCCACCTGCTAATACAGCTAATTAGTAGGACCCAGGACCTCTTACATATTGTTGCCCGATCCAAGTTGCAGTGAACGGGCCGTACCCACACCACAGGCGGGCGGACACAGGAGGCGCACGCGGCCATCCGCATCCCATCCCACCTCTCCACAAATGCACTCACGACCCTCTCTCAAGCAGGCACTTTAAACTCGGAGGGGCGGCCTGTGCTGTTCCTGGCGCAGCAGGCGACCCAACCCAACAGCACCCCGGCCACCCGGCCCTGGCACTGGCTCCGTTGTCCTGAGAGGTTGCCCTCCCACGGGCGACTAGTCTTGGGAGGCGGCCACTGGGAGCCCGCGGGGACCCTCCTCTTGGCGGTCCGGCCGGCGCCCCTGCGTCGTTCCCAAACACCCTTCGAGAGCCTTGTCGCACACGCTGCATTTCCCGGCGCGCGGCGCCATGGAGCCAACATGGTCACGGGCCACAACGGGTTTGGTCGTCATCGTCTTGTCGGCGGCGAGAGCGTGTGTGCCTGCACTGTCACGCCGCCCTCGTGCTGAGCCGATACCTGGGCGCTGGCTAGTCTTCCGCCTAGCGGGAGCAGAGCAGCAAGCAGCAGCACAGTGGTCGTTGCTCTACATATCTCCGAGCACATACACATCTGCCATCTGGCTCCGCGGCTAGATGGTTGCCGTGCCACGATGCTCTTGTCCTGCAGTCGAGCCCTTCCAAGTCCAGACTAGCTCCAACATCAAACGAGGCCGCGGATGGATTGCTTTGACGCCTTTTTCTTTTTCCTCTCGTCTTTATTTTTGTTTCAGTGGCTTCCCTGAGCGACCTGACATCGTATCGGTTGCACAGCCAGGTGTAGGGATCTCGCGGCTGTTGCGAAAAGTTAGACAACAATTCGTCGTGATAACCGTGGGTACCTGGGAATGACTTTCCAGGTGACCTCAGGTTCAGGCGATCTACACTCCCGCCGCACCCACCGCTCCCCACCAGCAAGCGAGAGAGAAAAAAAAAAAGCCTGTCCTGCTTTGATGAGTACCTTGTCACTTTTGTTCTTTCTCCTTCTTGTTTTAATCCTGAAGTAGCGATGAACCAAAAGTTGGAGCGATGGTACGGGTCCATCCTCGCTATGCTTCTCTTTGGCCTGGCGCGATAGCTAAAACCCCGCCGCCGCCGCCGCTCCGACGCCTCCGTTCCACTGTTTCTCAGATGGCAAGCATAGGTAGGTAGCACTAATATATATCCCTCGCCCAGCGCGCGGGGTTGAGAGAGAGGTGACGGCGGGCAAAAGTGCTATGGCCGAGGCAAGCTTAAGGGGAGAGAAAAAAACAAAAAACAAAAAGAGAAGCGCGCAGTATCTCTGCGTTGAGGATACATGGGTGAAGCTGCATGTTTTGTTTCCTCGCCCCGTCCAATTGCTTCCGCGGCGTCGTGCTAATACGCCATATGTGCCCAGCGGCAGTAGCAGCAACAGAAGCAGCAGCTTCATGACCTAGCGGGCGGATGCAGTGATAAATTGCACATGGTACCGGTACCTGACTGACGTACCAACGGGACCCTCGCAGGCATGTAGGCCGTACCCTCACTTGGCGTCTTTTCCCACCCCTGGCAAGATGCCTGATCCCGGCATGTCTCCCCTGTCGGGACCGACCCTTGCCCCTTTCTTGGCCATCGGGAACCCTGCAAGGCTCGGCCTGGATTTCTTCCGTCTTGAGCCTGTATCCCTTCATGGTGTGGTTTGGCCGGGACGGAACGTGTTTTGTCTACTTTACGATGTGGTGGGTGGTCTGGGTTATTTGCCTCAAAGAAGGGACGGCTTTGACGCCTTGGTTACATCAAAACCAAGCGATTGAGCCTCTTGGTCCAAGCTGCTGTCGTGCGCATGCGCACTGGTGGGGAGGGGCAACGAGGGAGAGACAGAGGCTGTCCTGTGTGCCCAGCATTTTTTTTTGTTCCTGTTTTAGTGCCTGCATGGCCCTGGTTTGGGTGTCAGATCCTCCCCCTCCCCCTCCAGGTTGGCCGCCGCCTCTGTCACTCGCCGCGTTGTAGGAGTGGCGAAGAGGTGTGTAATGGTGGTAGTGGTGGGAGTGGTGGGAGCCGCCATGGTGCTGGTGATCCCTGTTGAGGGGATGCACAAACTCGCTCGCCAATCAATCAATCAGCAGATTTACCTGCCTCGCCTTTTTTTCCCCTTGTTTGCCTCGTCTTAGATTCTTGTCGGGGCCTTGCAGCATGCAGCTACTCGAGGCTAAGGCAGAGCCGGGCCGCCTGCTTTTGGCTTGGAGACGGGCCAACACCAAGACGATAGTTCGAACGGGAGTGCATACCACCCACTTCTGGCGTCCATCCAAGGAGAGAGTGGGAAAAAAAAAAGAGAGAGGACGATCCATCCGCTCATGCATACGTGCGTCCAAACCAGCTAGTGATCACAGCTCCAGGTGGCAATTCGTTTCGGATCTTTTGGTTCAGTTTAGGCCGGAGACTACTTTCTGCGACATCACCTCCGCATCCATCATGGCGCGTCTGTTCTTTGTTCTCTTGTGTTCTTGTTCCGGCGACGCAGGGGCGCGTCGATGCATCCAGAGTCCTCGTACTCAACCGTCCCAGCTGGCTCTCTTGTCCTTTGCCCGTCTCAAAATTTCCTAAATGTCCCGGATATAGGCTGCACGTGGAGCTCCTTCATGGTGTGTGTGATAATTATTGCAGCTAGGCAAGACCGTAATAGTTGACATGGTCTCAACACCACCGCCATCAATCACGACGCCGACGCCACATCATCATCCTTTCAAGGCTGCTGCTGCACATTCGTCCATTCGCCAACCCCCCCTCCCTCCATCCCTCCCCCCCCTTCCTCTCCCCACGTCGGCCAGACCAGTAAGCTCCTTGCTACCTCAAGTACGTAGCTCTTGTCCCTGCAGCCTCCAGGCCTTACCTTGCCCTTAGGCCTTGTCTGGGGTGTCCTCTTTGGGCGCCCACACTCCACCGACCGTCCCACACGCCGTCTCTCCTCCTGAAATCCGCGTCTCAGCCGTGCATAAACTGCCCGCACGATTTTCTCCCACCCACCTCGCACCCTCTCACCTCTCACCCCCCTGCTGGTCTCTGCGTCCTCTGGCTGCAGTGCGCTGCGTCTGGCTTCTGCGTCTTCTGGCAGCCCTGTCCTGGCGTCCCTTGGGCCCTTCTTCAGCTTTGGGTCCTATCTCCTGCCAGCCTCCACCTCTGCTCCCACCACTACTACTCCCACCGCTATCGTCCACCATTCAAACCACTTTGCTCTTCCTCCACAACCTCACCCTCCAAATTCGTCGCCTCGTCCATCATACTATTTTCCGACGCCCTCCACCTCTGCGCGACGTCTCCATCGCCGCTCCATTGACTGACCCCGACTGAGCAAATCGCATCTTGCTCCCTCCGGTCGTCTTGTTCCCTTTGCTGAAGTCGCCTTTTTGACCGACACACGCCCAATCGTGCGCTGTATCCTGTTGACTGGGTCTCGCTTCAAATCTAGCTTTCCCCCCCATTCATTCATCTTGGTTTCGACCCCCAACTTTCGCCGTCAAACTTCTCGCCCGATTTTCCCGCTGGCACTCGCTCACATCTTTCGAAAAATCACTTTTCTTCCATCCGAGATTATCGCGCCGCGGTTTGCCCTCGGACGCCCACCATCGACTCACTGACCCCCATCAATCCACCAACGCCAACTACGCTTGACGATTCCCGACCGCCGGCCAAATCTATAAGCCTCCCGCTACACCGCCGCCTTCGCGCGACTCGATATCTGCCCCGGAATTGCCTTGCCTCCGCCCTGCGGCTGGTTGAGGTGCCTGGGCTCGGCGTTGCTGCAATTGCCAGGCGCTCCCTGAGCTTCCTGGGCATAGGATACTGACCTACCACGCCCGCCGTCGCTTTCCAGCGACAACACCATGTCAGTCATGTTACAAACGCCTTCGCGAGCATCGACTGCCTCCTCTTCGTCCTTCCAGCCTCTGACCCGCCAAAACACCATGTCCTCTTACGATGGGTCGCGCTCTGCGCGACAGTCAAAGCGGTACTCCATGTCCGCTTTGTACATGTCCATCTCGGCCAACGAGGGCGATCTTCAAATTGAAGATGAGCTCGCAAAAGGTTTGCATGCTCTTGCCGCCAAAACTATTCATGAACATGCGATTGACCATTAAATCACAGCGCAAAAGATCCTCCGCGACCTCAAATCAAAGATCTCGTCTCAGTCCAAGAAGAACTTCGTCCTTGAAAAGGATGTGCGATATCTCGACTCCCGAATTGCCCTGCTAATCCAGAACCGAATGGCCTTGGAGGAGGTATGTGTCTTGCTTTGCTCCATGCATCTGAACGTTGTACTGACAACCTGTGCAGCAAAATGAAGTGGCCAGCCATCTAGAAGATGCCACTGAGATGGAAGCAGGTGCATTTCCCAACGACGATAAGACTCAGAAATACGGCAACCTTTTGTTTCTCCTCCAATCCGAGCCAAGGCATATTGCCCACCTGTGCAGGCTCGTCTCCATGGCCGAGATCGATTCCTTGCTGCAGACCGTCATGTTCACAATTTACGGAAACCAATAGGAGAGCCGAGAAGAGCATCTCCTTCTCACCATGTTTCAGGTATTATTTGCCGAGCTCTCTCTCTCGTCGAGTGCTAATTACTTGTCCAGTCCGTTTTAACATACCAATTCGATACCACCCCTGATTATTCCTCGCTTCTTCGAGCCAACACTCCGGTGTCACGTATGATGACAACATACACTCGAAGAGGACCTGGCCAGAGTTTCCTTAAATCTGTGCTTGCTGATAGAATTAACAACCTGATTGAGCTGAGGGACCTGGACCTGGAAATTAACCCTCTCAAGGTTTACGAGCGAATGATTGAGCAGATCGAGGAGGACACTGGACAGCTCCCTCCCCACCTGCCCAAGGGCATCACAGGCGAGCAGGCTGCCGAGAACCCGCAGGTTCAGGCCATCATTGAGCCTCGCCTGACCATGCTGACCGAAATCGCCAACGGCTTCTTGACGACTATTATCGAAGGGCTCGAGGAGGCCCCTTATGGTATCCGATGGATTTGCAAGCAGATCAGGAGTTTGACGAAGCGCAAATACCCCGACGCTAATGACCAGGTTATTTGCACCTTGATCGGTGGCTTCTTCTTCCTCCGTTTCATCAACCCCGCCATCGTAACCCCCAAGTCTTACATGCTTATTGACGGAACCCCGGCCGAGCGACCGCGACGAACCCTTACATACATTGCCAAGATGCTCCAGAACCTCGCCAACAAGCCTTCATACGCAAAGGAACCGTACATGGCTAAGCTTCAACCCTTCATCCACCAGAACAAGGACCGAATCAACAAGTTCATGCTGGACCTCTGCGAGGTGCAGGACTTTTACGAGAGTCTGGAGATGGACAACTACGTTGCGCTGTCCAAGAAGGACCTTGAACTGGATATCACTCTGAACGAAATCTATGCCATGCATGCTCTCATTGAGAAGCACCACCATGAGCTGTGCCGGGACGAAAACTCGCACCTGTCAATCATCATGTCCGAATTGGGCGCGGGTCCGGCCCAGCTGCCTCGCAAGGAGAACAGGGTCATCAACCTTCCTCTGTTCAGCCGCTGGGAGACAGCTATCGATGACTTGACTGCAGCTCTGGATATTACACAGGAGGAAGTGTACTTTATGGAAGCCAAGTCCATCTTTGTGCAAATTATGCGATCGATCCCTACAAACAACCATGTCGCCAGGCGCCCTCTGCGGCTCGAGCGCGTAGCTGATGCCGCCGCCACAAGCCGCAACGACGCCGTCATGGTGCGAAAGGGTATTCGTGCCATGGAGTTGCTTTCGCAGCTCCAGGAGATGCGCGTCATCGATAAGAGCGACCAGTTTAGTCTTCTCCGGGACGAAGTTGAGCAGGAGCTGCAGCATCTTGGCTCTCTGAAGGATGGTGTGATTGCCGAGACGGCCAAGCTCGAGGAGGTCTTCAAGACGATACGCGACCACAACACATATCTTGTTGGCCAGCTTGAGACATACAAGAGCTACTTGCACAACGTCCGATCCCAGAGCGAAGGCACCAAGAGGAAACAACAGAAGCAGCAGGTCCTAGGACCGTACAAGTTCACTCACCAACAGCTCGAGAAGGAGGGTGTCATCCAGAAGAGCAATGTCCCCGATAACCGACGAGCCAACATTTACTTTAATTTTACCAGCCCGCTACCTGGTACTTTTGTTATCTCTCTGCACTACAAAGGTTTGTCCCCTTCCCCCCTCCTACCGGGTTTCTGCCCGTGCACTGCGCTAACTAGCTAAACAGGCCGCAACCGAGGTCTTCTGGAGTTGGATCTGAAGCTGGATGATTTGCTTGAGATGCAAAAGGATAACCAGGATGACCTGGACTTGGAATACGTTCAGTTTAATGTTCCCAAGGTGCTGGCTCTTCTGAATAAGCGATTTGCTCGAAAGAAGGGCTGGTAAATGAATCACGACAATACAAATTTGGGGAACCATTCATCTCGACGCATATTCATCCATGTACCATGATCACATCAAAGGAAGGGGCCCGGCGTTACGGACACTGATACCACGGAAGGTTCTGTTCTCTTCTCTCCTCCATTGGGATAGGACTTGCATTGCTGTCTCTGGGGGGATTTTTACATTGCTTTAGGTTTTCTTTTTATTGCTCCCCTCGCTTTTATTTCCTTCTTTCTCACCAACATGAGCGCGCCTCGCTTCATGTGTTTGCTTGATGGGGTGGATTCTATATACCGATGGATGATTTCCTTGTCTCGCGAAAGAGGGCGGTCTCCCTGCTTCGGCTGGCACGCGGTGGGAGTTTGTATGGGGCGCTCTGACATGTTTGTACGAATGCTGGCTGGTAGCTTGGTGGGCCTACCTGTCAAATGGGGACGTATTTTTGCCCGGATATGAGTAGTGATGGTTCAAAATGACTGGCTCTGGCTTTTTCCCCTGCTGGTCTGGAGTCATAGTGTTAATGACAAAATGTTGCAACGTTTCAATCCACCTTCGGACTTGCCCGATGCATGCCATGCGTCGTTGATTGGACCATCTGCCACCGAGGTGTTGAAGATTTGAGATTGCGGTGGTGTGCCCATGGCCGCGAGCCGATTGGGCGAGGGATTCGCTGCCGCGCTGGCGAGTCGTTACAGAAGTTGTTTGCTGACGGCCAGCCGGGGGCAGTGATTTGCCAGCGGCGCGGTGGCAACTTGTTGGGCATGAGTTGGGATGAAACAAGTAATCTGGGTTGACGGATACGGAAGATGGGGGGGGGGGAGGGCTCTAGATTGCGCCCGATCAGGGAACAATGTCATAAAATAAGAAGGGTTGAGCGGGTGACAGCTTTGAAGAGGAAGAAAGAAGCAAGTTGGACTGTGAGCCTAATGCACAACACTGGTGACAGGTTGTATTCTTAGTGTCATGGATGATGGGTCAACACCCACCCACCAACCCACTCACCCACCCACACACACACAGGCACTACCTAATCTAACCCCCTTACTTGTCCCCCGCGTCAAGTGGCCGCTCGGGAAATAAATAAAAAAAGAAATGTAACGCTACATCGGGGGAAAATGAGAAAAAAAAAAGGGAAGTGCCTCATCGGGATGGGGTAGTTTGAGATTTAATATAATTTAATGTAATTTAATTTAAATTTCTGTTTCGTCTCGTTTCTCGAATGAGCGTTGCAGCTGTCGACAGTCTCTGTCTGCGCAGGCGGCCGCGCGTGGGCAAGCCCCTTCGTTGTACATGGAACAAGACAAAAACCCGCGACAATTGCAACCCCCCTCGCTCCCCCATCGTGTGTGTGTGTGTGTGTGTGTGTGTTTGTGTGTTTGTGCCTGTGCTCGTATCCGTTGCTGTCTTTGTGCGGAATCATAAATCATACAACACTCTGTAATACATGGGAGACCCCTTGACCCCCCCTTCTCTGTCCCTTTCCCCCCCTAGGACTCATGACGATACGCTCACCCTCTCTCTATCCTCTCCAGGTCCAGGTCCACCCTTTCACCTGCGATGGCGGCGGCTTTCCCAGGAACCCACGGCCACGCCCACCTGTCGCGGCGCCGTAGCCGCAGCCTCCGCTGTGGCAGGGCCGCCGTGGACCGGTTGTCCGGAACTTCTGGGCTGCGGGGCCCTCGGCGGACCAGGCTCGCCATGCGCCTGGCCGGGACGCTCGCGGCGGTGCCGAGCTTGGCGACGAGAGCGGCGAAGGACCGCGTTTGAAGTAGCGAGATGAGCAGCATGAAGGGCACGCAGACGAGGACCATTGTGACTGCGAACCGCCAATCGTTGGCCGGTATGTCAAAGTTGGTCATACCGAAAACCGACTGTGTGTTGCAATACGTCAGAGATGCAAAGCCAAGAACAAGAAGAAAAGAAAACATACCGTGACAAAGGTCAGGGGCAGGAAGATCATGCTAATCATGGTCAGGATGCGGATGTTGTCGCCTTGCTCAATGGCCCTGCGGCTCTCCTTGATGGAGCTGCCGCTGAAGAGCTGGTCTCGCAGGTTCTCAACCTCCTTGCGGGTTCGCTCGTTGCGCTTGAGCACCTCACCCAGCTCGTGCACCACCTTGTCCAGCTCCCGCCGCAGGCCCGCCATGTGGTCGCGGTAGGCGACGCCCGCGGGCGACTCGGGCCCCGGGTGCGGCCACAGGACCGGGTGCGAGCCGCCCCAGAAGTCATCAGTGAAGGTGTCGAAGTAGGCCGACATCATGGACTTGATGCCCGTGTTGACGACGGCGAGCGTGTTGTAGGCCCAAAAGTACCGCCGGATGTAGGTGAAGTGCTTGTCCTCAAAGAGGAGCTTGTCGCGGACCTTGGCGTCGAACATGAACTCGGTCTTGAGAGAGAGAAGCCTTGTCAGCTATATCTGATGGGGAAAAAAGGGAGGGGGGAGCATGTACTTACCGGCGGAGTAATGAGTTTGGTGATTCGCTCGTGAAGATTTTGGTTTCGCTTCCCGGCGTCTCTGTACTCTGCAATGAGCAGCTCCAGGAAAGCGCATGGTCCGTTGACGAGCTGTTTGGCTTGGAACTCGTCGCCTCTCACCGTGTGAGCGTTGTCCGGGAAGCTCTGGATGCTGAGGAGATGCCACGATCCAAAGGTGTCGTACAGGAAACCCTCCCTCACCCGCTCCCTCCTCGGGCGCATGCGAACACGCTTGGTTGGCTCTCCGCCGAGCGAAAGCGCCAGGATGGAGCCGCACTCGGCAATGTCGATGTGATCGCCCATCCTCTTGTCAGAGGGCCTCTTGTCGAAGCGCTGCCAGGGAGCCGGTGTCAGGTTGGGACCGACGACGGTATAGTATTTGAAAACGAAGAAGAAGCTCCTCTGGCGGAGCTGAGCGGCGGAGAGGGCAGGCGACGACCGGAAGGTTGGAGGAGCATCAACTGGCAGCGCTGCCGGTGACGATGAAGCAGATGTGGACGAGGAGTGAGATGACGGGGCCCGCTCAAAGGCGCGGTGCACAAAGGCGCGAGTCCGGCCTCGGTTGGGCTCATCCGTGAGGAAGTGCGCAAATAGTTCGGACATGTCAAAGTGAGGAGACATTGTGAGATGAAGGGCAGCGAGGATAAGAGGGGTAGGTTCTTGCACAATGCTAAGAGACAAACGTGTTAGCTGACCCTGCTGTGAACTGACGTTCGCATATTGTCAAAGTGAAAGAACAATTGGTTGGATAGACAATGGGTGCAAGTCTACTGGGCTGAGGAATAAGAACAAGTCTTCACATACGTTATGCGTCCAACGGACTGTCCACCTGGGTTCACGTCACTGATGTCTTGCCACACCGTTGGGGCATCAACAATGATGGGCGGGTTTTCATACGGCCCAGCACCCGAGTACTTGACCTCGGTAGGCCCGTCTAGGTCGGCGTCGATATCGTCGTTGAACTTGACGGGCAGAGCATCCCGCCCAACCTCGTACACCTCAAACGAGGACTGCACATAGCCCTCGCGCTCGTACGATGCAAAGTCGCGGAACGGCAGCGACAGGTCCATCTCCCCGCGGCGCCGGACCACATCGTCGAGGACCCTCTCCAGCTCCGGCTCAAAGTCCGAATCGCGGAGGTGGCGCATCAGCACATCGTCGGCCCAGTGCATCGGCGTGATGGGCTGCGGAACGGGCAGGAAGGCCTGGTCCTCAGCCACCCGGCCGGCGCCGGCGTGTGCCTGGTCCAGCAGTGGGATGAAGGGAATATCATCGTCGTGGGAGAAGACAGCACTGTGGCTGCCCTTGGGCGAGTTGGCCACAGTCCGGGGCTCTGGCGTCAGAGATGGCCGCTCGTAAGTCGTCTCCAGGGTCGACGCCCGAGGCCGGCGGCGCATCGAGGTACCAAGAGGTGCTCCCCCGTGTCCCATGCTTGTGTCGTTCAGCGCCCTCAGCGGCGGCGTCATGGGCTCTCGGATGCTAATGATGCTGCGGGGCTGGCTGTCAACGCGGCACATGCCCAGACCGTCCTGGATGCTGCGCATGGAGCAGACGTATTGCTCATGGTGGATCTCGGTGGCTCTGATGAGGTCGTCGATGACTTGCTGTGCAGGCTGAGCAGTTGCCGTCATTGGAGGGTAAATGTTCACTCATTCACTGGGTGGCGATGGTGGGATTTGATGTCTGGTATCCAGCAACAAAAAGCTGCTGTATTCGTCCTTCTACCGATTTGGTTGAACACCTCTAAAGACCTATAGACTCAAGTTTCTGTGTTGTTTGGCAGAGGAAACAAGGAGACGTTGCGTGGCTATTTCTACTCACAACTCACTTACACATCTGGGCTACTAGGCAACCTTCGGAGAGCGCCGATGACCCTGCGGCTGAACCATTCTCACTCGGTGAGTCGGCGAGGGCAAGTGTGAAAAAAAGATAGGGCCAGCATTGACAGGGTCGCCGAGAGAATTGGGTTGAAACTCGAAGGGATGGTGTGGAAGTGGAGTTGTTCTAGCGCTTCCTCCCCAGATTGACTTGAAAGTTTACTGGGATCGGCGCATGACAAAAGATATGGTGTAAGATAGACAACAGGCTTCCACCACAGGCCTATCGATGAGCAAGAGGAACATTATTACACCCATAGAAAAACCTTTTCAAAAACAAAAAAAACAATACTGTGACTTATTGTAATTTCTGAATTTTTTCATGTTCTCCTGCTATTCTTGTGTCTTTTCACCAACTCTTTCAGCCTTGTTCGCACGCTGTGGTTGGCGAGTGTGTCATTCACAAGACAGGATTGGAGACTTCAGGATGCAACACGTGGGGTGAATCTGGGGCTGCCCGATATCACCAAGAAAGCCTTGCCCGGCGGCGACCAGGGTCGATTCCCCGGTCAAATAAAGCGGTTTGACGATGGAGGGCACCGAAAGCGGAAGGGATGCGAGCACACAAGTTGGTAGACATTCGTTCAATGGGCGTTGGGCGCTTTGATCAAAGGGAGCGCGGAATGGGGACGCTTTGGCTCGGCTCTGAACGGCTGGACGCGGGTTCCGACAACGGTTGCCAACTCCAAAGATAAAAGGGCTCCCTTGTGATGGGCGCAGTCGATGGTGGTGGTTGGATGGAATCGTTACTGGCATGATGCCATGGCGTCTGCTTGCTAAGGCACAATCGGTATACGTACGTCATTGCTGAGCGGCCCCTCACGAGTCGGGCGTTGTCCGGAGGCGTCAAACGCTGCGAGGCGCAGTTCCACGTGCGGGTGGTATAGGGGTGCTTCGTGAGGAGCATTAATCATCCGCCGCCGGCGGTTTGACGCTTCAGCGGTCGGGGCAATGCCATGCCTATCATTTGGGAAGGCCATTCCATGAGCAAACCGCTTTACGTGCCCATCTCTTCAACCCAGTCACAGCTCTCGCGATACCCTCCTCCCATGGCACCCCCCACGTGCTCCTATGGTCATCTTCAACTCGGATTCATCGTTGCGCACTGCGGCTGACCATGGTTGAAACCTTCTCTTCCTCTCACCACCGTCTCGGTGTGGGATCGCCCACATTGATTTCTACTTAGATACAAGGTCATCCAATGTTGATAGGTAGATACTGTCTTGTCTTTTCAAGCTAATGTACTAAACCTGCCTGGCCAGCTCCATGGCCTGATATCATCTCTTCGTGTCCTCATAACTCTATTAGACAAACACCCAACCCCCAATACCACATGTTATCGAAAAGCCGAACCGAGATGCATGACTCAAGATAAGACGCCAGCAAAAACATGACCGCCGAGCCACCTGTCCCCGTGCTTAGGAAGCGACAGTGACGGGCTTGGATGGAGCCGTCTTGTCGCCCTCGTCAACCTCCATGGCATCGTCGCCGCCGGCCTCGGCCTCGGCCTCACCCTCGCCTTCCTCCTCCTCCTCAAGCTCCTCCTCGCTTTCTCCTTCAATGTCAACGCTTCCATCCTCGGACATCTCTTCCTCCTCCTGGACGTTTTCGGCGGCAGTCTCAACACCGGCCATCTCCGAGTCCTCGCCGGGACCAGCCTCAGCCTTGGCAGCTGCCTCAGCTTCGGCTTCCTCAGCAGCCTCGTCCGCGCCGTACTCCTCTTCATCAGCCACCAGATCAGCCTCAGGCTGCTCAGGGGGGAACTCGGCCGGGGCGGAGGCTTCCGAATCCCTGGGTTAGGTTAGCAAGGCAGTGTTGAAAATTTGCGCTATGAAAGGGACGTACCATTTGATGGCAAATCGCGTCACTCGGGGCTTTTCTCCCAAAATGTTGCGCTTGACGCGCTCAATGAGAGGCTTGGCAGGGGGCTCAGCGTTGAGCTCCTCCGAGTCGTACTCATTGTTGACATAGTAACCAACACGCACAAACTCGCGACCATCATAAGAACAGGTCAAGAGGACGACGGTCACGCCGAGGATATCAGAATCGGGGATGCGCGAAGTGTCGGGTGCATCAGCTTCAAAGATGAACTTGTTCACACCGACGGGGATGGGGCCAACAAGGAGAGAGTCAAGCTCCTGGTCGTATTGATCGCTGAGGAGTGTCAGAATAGGCGGTGTGTATAGTGTCGTAAAGCGATTGAACTCACGAAGTGGCGGATCCAACGTAGGTCAGCTTCCACTCGAGATCTATCTCAGGTTAGCTTGGGAGACGGGTATGTAGATATACGGAAGCGTGACGAACCCTTCTCAAGCTGCTCGAGACACTCAAAGGTGATTTCGAACTCGTACTTGTCGGTGAATTTGGCGGGGTTGTTGTTCACCTTAACCCCCAGAAGAGAGACGACAGACATTCTGATTTGTGTAGAGGAGTGATGGGGCTATAGGTTAAGATGGTATAAAGACGGTCGAGCGGAGATGGGGGCACGACGTTGACGATTGAGGCAAGGAATTGCGCGAGGAGCGTGCGACGGTAGAAGTATTGATGAACGGTAGCGTTGGGCTTGAGGGTGGAGCTCGTAGTGCGGATATCGCAGATGGGTGGGCTTGGGGCTGCTGGGGCACGCAAGCGCGAGTAGAGACGGGTTGTTGAAAGGAGGAAGTTGCAGGAGCCGATGGGGGGACGAGAGAGAAGAAGTAGTCAGGCTTGTTTGTTATTGTGCCGTGAAAATTGGGAAGAAAAGGGCTGGACAGCGACTAAGAAGTCTGGATGTTGACCCTGTGCGCCGTGTGGTGGGCTGAACGACGGACGCGCCTTCTGGCCTCGAACCCCTCGACTCGCGTTAATGGCTTGTGAAGCACAGACGCCAGCGTTAGGAGGTGACCCCGGCTGGCGCCTGCCTAAGAACGCGGAAAAAAAAATTGGTTCGGCAGCTAGGAGGCTGGTTGGTTAGTAGCGAGGAGTAAGGATCCACACACACGTGACTCAACCGCAGCCATCATCGGCGCTGGGTCGACCGAACAGAGACTGCATTGTCCCTGAACCTCAGTTTTTCTGCCGCCCCACTTCTTAGGACATACTGCGGCTCTTTCGCCAGTCGTGTGGGCCTATTCTTGACCGCCCGCGTCGCTCTCTAACCTGTTTCGGCCTTTAGACGCGCCCAGCAAGGCAAAAAGCCTTGTCTTCCACTGGAGTCGCCTTTGAAGCTGTCGGAATTTTGTCAGACAAAGCCTCCGTCTTGGGAGCTTCGACAGAACCTCAACCTCCGCGTCCCCCAGCCTGCTCCATCCTGCGAGCCTCGTCGCCATCTAGATTCTGCATCGCCACAATCGCCTCCGTCCTTTGCGATAGAATTTTCTGCGTTCGGGGCCGACTAGGTCAGGTCCACGAGCTTGACTCGTTTGCGACAGCTCATCGATAGGTCCATCACTGGCACCACCATCTAGTCAACTCCTCAATCGCGCTTTTTTTTGCCCCTTCGCGTCGTGTTTAATTCCAGTACCCGTGCTCCTCCCAGATATCGATTGCTCCATCTTGTCGACGTGCTGGCCTCCGCCGCCATCGCCCACCGGACCTTGTCGTCCCCAGCCTCCTCAGCGGCAGCGGTGCCCGCTCGCTCTCGAACCCATCTGGCTCAACCCTACGACGAGGAACATCCCGATTTAGGTCCTGGCTTCTGAATATTCGCAGCATGGCTTCCGAAGGTGCTGCATGGGGCGAAGAAGGTCTGGGAGTCGCAGAGGGTGCTCAAGTTCAGCATAGCGACCAACAAGTTGATAACATTGCTCAAGAATCTTTTGCCTCAGGTGATGCTGCGGATAATGGCGAAGATGATGGGGGGGACTACGACCCCGAGTCTGTCACCATCGGGTCCCCTGTTCAAGTTGCTGAAGTCGCCCCCTCAGCAGCGTCCTCGCAGCGCCAAGCTTCCAAGCCCAAAATGTCGGGTGGCTTCCTAGTGGAGGCGTCTGATGACGAGGACGAAGAACCTGCCAATGGCGGAGAATTGTTGGTCACTGCGACATCTAACGGCCAGCCCGCGCCTTCAGCCACGTCTACAGAAGTTAATACGCCAGTTGCTCCAGTCGCTCCAGTCGCTCCAGTTGCTCCCTTTGCCCCTGTTGCTCCCGTTGCTCCCGTTGCTCCTGCTGTTCCTGCCCCTCCTGTTCCCGTTCCCGCCGTGACCCCAACCATGACCGGTCTTGACCCGGTAGCTCTGCTTGAAGCTCGTGTCAGCCAGGATCCCCGAGGAGACATGGAGGCTTGGCTGGCTCTGATAGCCGATCACCGACGATCTAGCAAGCTTGAACAAGCTAGGAATGTTTACAATCGCTTCCTTGAAGTTTTCCCTCAAGCTGTAAGTGAACCCAACCGGCAGTATTGCCAATGTACAATAACTAATTTTGGAAAAGGCCGATATTTGGGTTGAATGGATTGAGATGGAGCTTGGCCTGGACAACTTTGTGGATGCCGAGCAGCTGTTTGGCCGATGCTTGATGACAGTGCCCAATGTGAAACTTTGGACGGTTTACCTCAACTACATTCGACGACGGAATGATCTCAACAATGATGCATCCGGCCAAGCCCGTCGAACCATCACTCAATCATATGAATTTGTCATTGATAACATCGGCGTGGATAGGGACTCTGGCAACATTTGGCAGGACTATGTCCAGTTTGTGAAGAACGGGCCTGGCCAGATTGGTGGTACAGGCTGGCAGGACCAGCAGAAAATGGACCAGCTGCGAAAGATCTACCACCGCGCTATCACTGTCCCTATGCTGACTGTCAACAACCTCTGGAAGGAATATGACCAGTTTGAAATGGGTCTGAATAAAATGACGGTAGGTTGAGTCCTCGGAAGTTATTGTCCTTTGGTCGCTGACCCTTTTTCTTTTCTGTAGGGCCGCAAGTTTATTCAAGAGCGATCGCCCGGATACATGTCAGCCAAGAGTGCCAATATTGCTCTTGACAACATAACTCGACACCTGAAGCGCACTAACCTGCCACGACTCCCACCAGCACCTGGGTTTAATGGAGACCAAGAGTTCAAAGAACAAGTGGAGATGTGGAAGAAGTGGATCGCGTGGGAGAAGGAGGACCCTCTCGTCCTCAAAGCTGACGAGCCCAAGGTCTACAATCAGCGTGTCCTGTACTGTTACAAGCAAGCTTTGATGGCGTTGAGGTTCTGGCCTGAGATTTGGGTAGATGCTGCAGAATGGTGCTTCCAGAATGACGTGCGTGAGAACGACAAGGAGATGGGTACAGAAATGCTGCTGCAAGGTATCAAAGCAAACACCGAGAGTGTTCTGCTCGCGCTCAAGCACGCCGACCATGTCGAGACCAACTACCCGGCCAAGGAGGGCGACAAGTCGGAGTATGCAAAGGCGGTCCGCAAGCCCTTTGACGATGTGTTGGAAACTCTCTATGAGCTGGGCGACAAGGCAAAGGAGCGTGAGAAGCTTGAAATCACTGCCCTCAAACAGGCTGCGGCACTGGACCCAATCCAGCCGTCTATTGAGCCGGAAGAGGATGATGACGAGAAGCCCAAGAGAACTCCGACCGAGGAGCGCATCTTGGCCATCCAGAAAGGATATTCTGTCGAGACCCAACAGCTATCGCGCACCATTTCCTATGTGTGGATTGCCCTGGCTCGAGCCATGCGCCGAATTCAAGGCAAGGGTAACCAGACAGAAGGTGGTCTTCGCAAGGTCTTCACCGATGCTCGCCAAAAGGGCAGACTGACAAGCGACGTGTATGTTGCTGTCGCGCTGCTTGAATCTGTCGTCTACAAGGACCCAGTCGGTGCCAAAATCTTCGAGCGTGGCGCTCGACTTTTCCCCAACGATGAGAATTTCATGATTGAGTATCTCAAGTACCTCCATTCAAAGGATGACACTACGAGTAAGTTTATAACCGTTTCTGGGCCGCTGGATTCACAAACTAATTGAGCTGTAGATGCGCGTGTTGTCTTCGAAACTTGTGTCAACCGGCTCGTCTCAAAGCCCGATACGTTGACTAAGGCGAAGGCGCTGTATGCTTATTTCCACAAGTACGAATCTCAGTACGGAGAATTGTCACAAATCTCTAAGCTCGAGGAGCGCATGGCTGAGCTCTTCCCTGACGATCCTAAACTCAATTACTTTGTCGCTCGATACTCTTCCGACAAATTCGACCCCATCGCTACTTCAATCATCATCTCGAAGGCTGTCCAGATGCGGCCCAAGCTAGCGATGCCCGCGATTGAACAGCCCGCGTCAGTCCGCAACAGTCCCCTCCCACTGAGACAGGAGCAAAGTCCGCGACCGCAGTACGTTCGGGCCACGGCGTCTCCCAAACGGCCGTTGGGCATTGATGACGACGAATTGAACCCCCCAAAGAGGCTTGCTAGGGGAAGCTCTCCTTTGAAGGGTGCAGCTGGCCGTCGGCTTGACCAGCAGCGTCGCAATCAAACATCTGCACTTCACCGAGACATCACCTTCCTTCTCAACATTCTTCCACCCACACAAAGCTTTGATGCCCAACGGCTAAGCCCTGGTGCCATGGTTTCTTTGCTTCGGGACACTACTTTGCCCGACTACGCTACACTGAAAGCAACTGGCGTGGGACAGGCCCGCTACGCCAACCCTAGCCACACCCGACAGCCGTCTGGCGAATATGGAAATCGGCCGCTCAGCCCCTACGGAAGGGTGTCTTCTGGGTCTGGTGCATATAGGAACTCACCACTGCGGCCTGAGAGCGGAGGCGGGTATCAAGCCGGCCCGTACGCTCCTCCCGATGCAAGCGGTGGGCAAGCTGCGTGGTCTCAGGCGCCTGGTGCGTATGGAGCCCCCCCACCGAACCAGTACGGGGGATATCGGTATTGATTGCTCGGGCTGTGGGTCTGACCGGGATAAGTAATTTGTTCCCGCGAACATGTTTTTACTAATACTTGTTGACGAGATTGCCTCGTCGGGTCACAGTGGCGGAGATCTGGAGCAGGGTATTCATGTCTTGCATGGTATGGCGTTCGGTAGGGATCCAGGCAACGATGGCAGTCGTTGAGTTTTGCCCGTCAAGACCAAAAAGGTTTCGGTGGGGATTAGGGGCTGATCAATCTTTTCTCTCATAGTTGCCTGCTATGTAGTATAGTATAAACGCAGAAAGTTTGGGTGAATTTGAGTGTCTGCGTGCTTGCGTGCCTTTGGATAATGCCATGAGGGTACACAGCCAACTAACCGTGCGTGGCCGGCGCCAGGATAATTGTGAAGTTTGTCAAATACTCAGCCATCAAGGTAGCAAGCTGGAAAAGGCTTGCACACGGGACTTGAAAAAAAAACGTGGACGTGTTCTACAAAGACGGGTAGAAAATTCCTTCCGAGTTGTTGTAACATGCAATTTCCACCGTCCCGTGAGCAAAGCTCCAAATACTTTGCACGGCCTGACGGAAACCCGAAACTGTCTCAACCTATTTTCCGGCTAGAACAATCAATCAATGTGGGAGTTGGTGTCTGTTTGTCTGCAGCTTGCCTGGGGCGACAAAGGAACAGGCGAAGTGCGTCTGAATTCGGGTCTGAAGCAATAAGCCGGGCCACTCACCACACAAATTGCAGCCTCCCGCATTCTGTTTGCTTGTTTGCCAGTTGCCGTCGGGAGTTGTAGGCTTCCAGCTTCGTTCCATTTTCGGTGACAAAAGCTGGCAACTAACATACCCTTTCAACTTTCTCCTATTTATATATTTCTGCCTCCCTACCTCTTTGGCCCTTCTCTTTTCCTTCTCCCCACCACACTTCGCCTCTTCACTCCTCACCCTTATTCTCTACGTTACCGCCCTTTCGATCTAGCATTGCGTTTTTAAAACACCGACCGCTCTCTAAGGTGCGTCTCCGATTCACTGCTCTCCTCCTTTCGTCTCTCTTTTATTTATTTAACGCCTTAGCCCTTCAAGTTCTTCCTTCCCTCCTCCCCTTCCTCCTTCACATTCGCACATCATCAAGCAACTTCCTTCCTTGGAAGCCTGAATTGTCTTCCACTTGTACTTCGAAACTCTTTCATATCCTCTAAGCCCTGACACTTTAAAGCACATTCAAACTTTTAGTTTGAGCTTCGATCTCGCCTTGAGCGAAGTGTTTTCGCCAGATCTGTCAGTGTTATCTCTCAGTGTCTTTCGTCTTTCTCCTGCCCTCAAAGTGTTTGCGCGTGTCTTGTCTTGACCTTTCAAAGTCACTTTTCCTCTCCCTCTTTTGGAGCGCAACCGATACTTCGTTCACTTGTTCCATCACTGTCTTTTTGTTCTCGAGTTTCTGGAAACAAAGCTGATCCTCCTCTCCTAGGGCAAACAATCAACATGTCTGACCGACAACGTTCCCAATCCCCCTCTGGCCGCGGGAGCCCGGCTCCCTCCAAGCCACCCGCCGCTGCCGATCCTGCTGCAGGATGGTCCCAGGGTCCTGGCTTCGATCCGGCGCGCGGCGCCAAACAGGACAAGGGCAACAGCCGTATGGAGCTCCCCCCGGATGCGTACGTTTCGGATACCAAGAAGGATTTGTTTACCCTTCGTGGGAAGAAGCTCAACACCGAGGGCAAGCCCGAGATGGTTGAAGTCAACCAGTATCGCATGACCAAATTTGACTACAACAAGAAGATTTACCAATATGACGTGAGTTGGATCGATGATATTTGGTGTGACACTGCTAATAACCAAACTAGGTGATCCTGTCACCTGAGCCTGACAAGCTCGGTCCTGTCATGAAGAAGATCTGGGCTCACCCCAAACTACGCGCTGCTCTCAAACCATACAAGGGCGACAGGTGGCTCTTTGACGGCAAGAAGCTGGCTTGGGCCCCTGCCCTCCTTGACCGTGGTGGGGAGATACGATGCAAGATCAATCTTGATGAAGGCAAGCTGCCTCCCGGCTCCAAGGCTCGCCCTGGTGCCGATTTCCTCATCATAATTCGGAGAACAACCGAGATCAACATCGCAAGCCTCGAGCAGTACTTGGAACACAAGTCGTCCTTCAACAACAGTGTTCAGGAAGCACTGAACTTTATTGATCATCTTGTGCGCCAATGGCCGTCAGAGAACCTACTGTCAATCAAGCGAAACTTCTACAAGATCACTGACCAGGGCCAGCCTCTTGGCGATGGCACCGTTGTCGAAGTACGAAAGGGCATGTATGCCTCCGTTCGCATGAGCCACAACATGTTGCAGAAAGGCATCGGTCTGGGTTACAACATTGATGTGGCCAACACTTGCTTTTGGGCCGGAAACCAGACCCTTGATAGACTGATCTGCAACTTTCTCGTCACTTGTGACAGAATGTATCACGGCACGACTCCCCTCACCGCTGCCAAGATCTTCAAGCCTGTCACGCGAAACGGTCGCTTGGAATCTTCTGACGCCTTCAAGCAGCTTCGCAAGCTTCGACGTCTCAAATTCAAGATTCGTCACAACAACCGCCGCAACGACGACAAGGTCTACACAATTGTTGACTTTGTCTTCGGTGAAAAGTACGGTCCAGGTGGTGCGACCGCGCGGACCGTTACCTTTGAGCACGAAGGGGCTGAGATTTCGGTTTTCGAGTACTATCGTCGCAAGTATAACGTCCACCTGAAGTTCACGGAGCTTCCGCTCATCGACGCTGGCAAGGGAGGCAAGATCCCCATAGAACTGGCCTGGATTGAGCCCATGCAGCGATATCCGTTCAAATTGAACCCTGAGCAAACTGCCGCAATGATCAAGATTGCTGTTACCCGCCCACCCATTCGCCGCCGGGACATTGAAACCAACGCCCGAGACCTTGATATAGGAAATGACCCCTACCTAAAGGAGTACGGTGTCTCGTTCGAGTCTCGATTCGCCAAGACCGAGGCCAGAATCCTGCCCGCTCCTGCTGTCAAGTTTCAGGCCGGAGGAGCAGCAGACCCCAAGTTCTCGGGTCGATGGGACTTGCGAGGAAAGAAGTTCTGGAAGTCGAATAATGTCCCCCTCCAGTCCTGGGGCTTTGTCGTTTGCGAGCAAGATATTCCTCTTCCGGCATTGCAGCAATTCGCCATGACCTTCAAGTCGACCTACATTGGCCATGGCGGCAAGATCGCTAAAGACCCCAAGGTTCTGCGCCCGCCCGGTCAGTCTAGAATGAACGTGGCTGAAGTCGTTGCCTGGGCTCACCAAGAGATCACTAAGGCCACGGGATATACCCAACTGCTCTTCTGCGTCGTTTCGAAAAAGAACAGTGGATCTTACGAGCGACTGAAGAAGTCTGCTGATTGTCGATTCGGCATCCTCACCCAGGTCGTCGTTGGCAACCACGTCATGAAGAACAACGGCCAGTACCACTCCAACGTTGCCATGAAAGTCAATGCCAAGCTAGGCGGTGCGACCTCGTGCATCAGCCCGCCTTGGAAGTCCCAGACCTATTTCCCCACCAATCGCCCAACCATGATTATCGGAGTTGATGTTTCCCATGGCGCACCCGGAGCCAACACCCCATCCACCGCTGCCATGACCATGTCTATTGATCCTGATGCCACCCGCTATGCGGCCCAGGTCGAGACCAACGGCTACCGTGTTGAGATGCTCACCCCCGGCAACATTCGAATGCTCTTCGGCAACCTGGCAGAGAACTGGCGCCGAAACCACAACGGCGCCATCCCAGCCCACATCATGTACTTCCGCGACGGCGTTAGTGAAGGTCAGTTTGCCCAAGTCTTGGACCAAGAAATTGCGGAGATCAAGTCGTTCCTTAGCTCGAAGATTCCCCGGGACAAGATGCCCAAGTTCACTGTGATTGTGGCCACCAAGCGCCATCATATTAGGTTCTTCCCTGTGCGAGGCGACCGTAATCAGAACCCGCTGCCTGGTACTCTGGTTGAGAAGGAGGTGACGCACCCATTCATGTGGGACTTTTATCTCAACTCGCACGTCGCCATCCAAGGAACCTCCCGGCCCGTTCACTACCATGTCATCCTTGACGAGATGAATGTTCCCGTGAACGATTTCCAAAAAATGATATACCAGCAATGTTACTCATATGCTCGGTCTACAACCCCTGTCTCACTGCACCCGGCAGTCTACTATGCGCACCTGGCTAGTAACCGCGCTAGGGCTCATGAGAATATTGCCACCAGTGAGGGGTTCCGTTCTGGCCCCAAGGGCCACGAAATGACTCGGGAGAAGATTGCGCGAGGAATCTCTCTCAGCGGTCCTGAGCGCAGCCTTGACGCGCCTCAGCTGCTACTTCTTGGAGGACGCCCCGACCAAGGGCGACCTCCCCTGGCGGGCGAAGAAGAAGCTCGCAACTTCTTCCGCCGTACCATGTGGTACATCTAAAGATGTACTTCCAGGAGTGTTGAGGTGAATGGGTGAGTTTGAGGGGAGCGTGAGTATGATCGGGCCATCATTGGGGAGGCTGGGGAGGGAATGGTGTCGGCATTGTTTTCCAAGTGGAGGACGACCATAAAAAAAAACCTAAAAAAAACAAATCAATCATTTTGTGTCACCAAGCACAGCTAAAAGGGGCGACCGGATTGGCGGGAAGTGGCGGCGGAGGTTTATCAATCTTGCAACGCTTAGATTAGTTAGTTCCAGATACTGAGAATCAACGACTAGGTTTGCAGCTCATCTATCATGCTTCCCTAATGGTCCTGAGGGACACTTCGCTTGATACATGCATGTTATTGCCATCTCCGGTTACAAAAAGATGCTCACACTCAACGGCGCAGGGAAAGATGTGTAGAACCAGGATCACAGGTACACGGAATTACCAGGCTCAGCTTCTAATTTTGCCTCTCTGAAATGAGGCAGAAAAGCTTTGCACCATGAAGTCCACGAGCATGATTAATAGGTGAGCTCCACTGAATGAGATCCTAACGTGGAACGCAGCGGCGTAACCTTTATTTCTTGATGCTGATATAGAACCAAGGCAATAAACTTGGTGCTTGAATTGGCGTTGGGAAAAATTTCCCACAGCCCGCAGGATGGTCTAAGCAGCTGGGTTTAAACACAATGGTAGTCTATGGGTCAATAAGACCTCGCTCTGGCCTTAACTTTCGCGCGGATATCGTCAACTCTTGGCCTGACCTGCATCTGGTTCTCACTGTTTTCGACACCAACTACAGTCACGGCTATCTTACGACCATCAAAGTTACTGGACCCATCGAGACACGGGGCTAAGTGCATGAGCAGAATCATTGCAAGCACCTCGATAGATCTTCATTTGCACAGACCCGATGCTAGAGTAAGCTGATGTTTAATTCAAGGCGGCAGCGAGATGAACGCGGTCACAACTAGATGTAAAACACGGTGTAAAACAGCTCAAGATGCTTCAATGGAAGACGGTATTACTTATCCTCAAGCTAATGGTATGTCGACATCGGAGCTTTGCATCTCTTCCAATTGTCATGCGTGCGGCCTCCCGGATAAGGGCATCGCATGCATCATTTGATGACACTGCCTCTGTATTTGTGGCACTGGCATGCCCGAGTAGTCCCAGATGACATGGCCGCACTGCCAGAGATTTTGATGATAGATGTCAAACGTGATTGCCAAGATGGTGTCATTTTTGTGTATGGCAAACCACACACGAAAGAGACCACAGTCAATGCCATCATATTTGCCATTGCCGGGCCGATCCAGCCGATTGATTTGCTCGGGTTTGTGGAGCCGTGATGGCGCGCCAAGGCCGTCGAGTTCGAGCGACAGGATAAGACTTTCTTCAGGTGCCATCGAATTTATTGGCCGGGAAGGATGGTGTGCCGTGCTGATGCGGTCAAAACAATCCAATCGAAGCAAGTCGGACATTTCATCGCAGCCATTAACGCATGCTACCGCCTTGAGAAAAGGAAAACCACGACTTAGCTTTGGTTGGGGGCGGTTAAAAGGGATGCCGTACCACACTGCACTTTTGGGAGGGGAGAAGACTCACCAATTCTTCGGTGCGCTCAACCCGATGCGAGCCAATGTTCCTCATAGCAGTTTGCGAGTCCCCCTGGAAATCATACACATCCAGCCCATCAAAGGCTATATAATTTGGAAGGCAACCTCGCGGGGCGGCGCAGCCCGCTCACCATCGCAAACTTTTTGATCCAGGTAGCAAAAGACACACAAGGTCTGTTGGTTTACCCACGGGGGGAAAGGGTGGACTAGGTAGCGGTAGCGCTCTTCTTGATCAAGCCAGTTTCCGTAACGAAGGCAAAACAGGTTGCACATCATCTAGTTGCGGAGGATGGTACGCATCAATCGAAACCTCTCCTCGACGGCCTCCTCGGGGTGGATGATGTGGTTGTCCAGCCACTCTAGGAGCAATATGATAACGTCATTGTCTCGGAGCTCCATCTCTGTTGATCCCAGTAATGCAATAGCAAAGGGGATCATGCCATCTGAAGTCTGGTTCCGGATGATGGTATAGGGGACGGCGCGCGGACTGTCTTGGAAGGGGGCGAGGATGTTGGAGATGAGATGCAGAGGCACATTTTGGATCGGAGACGACATTACTGATGACGTTAATATTATTGAACCTAGACTGAACTTGCGAATGAAAATTCTAGGAAGTTCTATTTTAATAAATCATTCTTATTTGGGTATTCTTGTTTATTTTGCCCTTTGCCATACCCGCTTTCCAAGCCCAAGCAAACGCGGTAAATGTTTTTCTATGATCGGAATTCTCTTGTAGAACGCTAAAAAGCGAGTGTACGTAAGGGCAGTGCAAGGATGCATGTAGCCAAGGCGGTTATGTCGCCAACAACCAACGCGTCTGGGTTTTCCCAAAACTTTGGACATGCAGTGCCTCGTACAGATTGTAGGACCGAGTCCCACGATACTGCACTTATTGTGAGAATAGATCCCGTTAATGTTGAATCAGTGGCAAAGCGGTGAGGCCACCGATGATTTTGAGGTCCATTCGTGCTGGAGTCGCCTCGAGACATACAAGACGGTACGAAGTGACAATTCGGAATTTATCCGCGGGGGACCCAAAAGGAAGCAAAGTGGACGAGGAGCCAGCCAATTACACAAAAATTTACGACAGAGTCATCCTTTCGTCCAGACGCCCAAACCATGTTTAATTGAGTTGAAACCCAATCATTCCCTCGAACAAGGACCACAGGCCAGTCTATTCGTCCGTGGAACGAGTCCTCTGCCTATCAGCGGTCACTTCTACGATATTGCTTTTTTTTTCTCAACGAAGCCGCTATCAGATGCAAGGACAAGGGACGTCACCGGCAAGGGGAGGGGGGGTGAACATATGATTGTGATTTATCACGAGATCGATCACACTAAGGGGTGGCGATGGTGGAAATGCTTAAATGAGGAGGCGAATCATGGTGTTCAACGGCTTTTCCCGTGCGGGCGCAGTCTCGGGAAATATTTCCGAGGCTGGGGAACTTTACTTCAACGACATGCAAGAGCTGCCCATTGGGTTTGGTGAGCCTGGTCATGCTGGTGCTGCAGGCTTCAACAACAAGCACGGGGTGGCAACCTGTGTTTGCGCCTTTGTATCCGAATCATGCATATACCAGCCCATAGCAATAATGAAGGACACTGGAAAGTTTCGCTTGAAACGGCTCGCTTGTTTGCTGGTACACTACACACGGTGAGTGAAAGCGAGCGATCAACCTCGGCCCGAGGACAAGAGTCGCAACCAACTAGAGATATCTCAACAGACAACCACACAAAATTCCAGGGCCTCCATCTACAAATGCAACCAGTAGCTGGCTGCTGCCAATAGGAGAACCCCACAGGCAAGCAAATGCTTGCCGTTTCCGACCGTGGGGGTGGGTTCGTCTGGTGCGTAGATCCACACTCATCGTACATGAGCCTCGCTTCTTGTGGAGCTGTTCCAACGCAACCACAAGTTGTGAGAGTATTCTGATGTCGTCTTCGTAAACGGTTTCTTCACTAGCCATGTCGAGGCCCCGGGCGATGGCAATCCTCATCATCCAACAGCCACATAGTTGTGGCTTCGACTTCACCGAGCTCGTTCCCCAACCTTAGGAACAGTGGATCTTGTCTAGTTGCTTCTATGGCATACAAAATATTATCGTACCACGAGCAAAATTGTAAAGAACCTGACATCAAGTACAGCGTGTTTTTTATACGTATGCAACGAGACATCTTCTACTTCTCAACCCGGAAAAAAAAGGCTATAAACAAATCACAAAGACCGGAGACAAACAGTTGATCTCGGTGCAGTGCCTCAGTAATGCATTTTCAGCCTTAAGTAGCATACCCGACGTCCCATGCCTTAGAAGGGTTCACCAAAGCTACATATACAAACCATAGCTTATAACTGCCGTTCCTAGATCTCATTGCATAATTTGCATAAATTTCCGGTTGGTTCGTGATCCAAAATGGGAGCGAGGGTCCCACAACTTTGGGGTAACGAAGAGCGGAGACCAACCCCCAAACCTACCATAACCCCCAACTTCCTTCGAATCCCTTGTCTTTTTCATTGAAAAAACCCAGATTCACGGCAGTGGATCTTTGAAACATTTCAAATTCTCATATTTTATTGGTGGGAAAATATTGCGCCGCCCGTAGATCTGGAGATCAAGCCAGTTCTGTTGGTGGGCATGCCGTCAAGTTTGGGGGGAAACCACTGCCGTCAGACGATTCATCCAAGGCGGACATTGTGGGTTTCCTAGCTCAAGTGGAGAAAGCCAGAAGCTCTCAGAAGTGTTCCAATCTAAGAGGGATATGGGGTAATCCCCATGGGGAAGCGTTTGCGTGAGGTGGAGGCTGAAATTGAAGCCATTCGCAAGCTTTTTTTTTTTTTTCCCTTGGTGGCCACCACACCTTGGCAGTCGCCATGCACTGGATGGGACTGGGCGCCGAGGACGAGGATCGGCCGGACGCGCATTAATTAATTGGCCGAGAATCGCGACGAGCCAAACCCACTGATTGATAAAAATTACGGCAGAGGTAACAACGGAATTGGCCTTACTTGAAGCGATATCGGCTGATGAGTGCACGGTTTGACTGGGGTATGATTTTGTTGCTGCCTCTCTTGTTCTTTTTTTTTTCTCTACTCGTCTGTTCCTTCCCCAATTCCTGCCCGTCGCTTGTCGGCAGCCATGTCGGAAACGCCAAAGATTGGCCAACTTCTCCTCACGACAACTCAACACAAGGACGGCAGAAATTTGGGCAAATTGTGCAAGCAGTGCAATCCAGACGAAATGAATGGGGGCAAAACTCCTCACGAGGTGGAGCTGTTGCATCTACGGCCCCACTAATCGCAAGCATCTGCAAGCATCTTTTGGTCTTTTGCAGTCGCCTGGATGGAGCGTAGTCCCCAGTCGCTAAGGGTATAAAGACCGAAGTCGCTTATCAGATTGAGAAGCAGGGCGGGCATCCGCATCTGTGGTGGCATGGCTGCCATCTCTATCCTCACCAACCAAAATTAAGGAAGCAAAAGGCAGACTGGGAAAAGACGGGAACAGAGGACGAATCGAGGCGAATCATTCACCATGGCCGACAGAAACGATCCAGCCGTCGCAGACGCCAACCCCATCGAGGTCGATGACATTGACAAGCCCACTGTTATTACCGCTGAGAACCAACCCCACGAGCTCTACATCGAGGCAATTGCGCGATATCCCAGCGATGATCACATCGACGCTGCGGAGGAAAAGAAGGTCGTTCGAAAGCTGGATCGCCTTATTATTCCCGTCCTAGGCATATGCTATTTCTTTTACTATGTCGACAAGACGACTCTGTATGTCCTTTCCGCCCCGCCCTGCTCCTTATCCTGAGCCCACACTGCTGTTGATGACAACAATAAACTAACCTTCTTCTTCTTGTCTCTTCGCGCAGCTCTTACGCCGCCATATTTGGCCTCAAGGAAGACCTCAACCTCAAGGGAGACGAGTACTCGTGGCTGTCGAGCTGCTTCTACTTTGGCTGGCTCGTCTGGGCCATTCCCTCCAATCTGCTGATGCAGCGAAGCCCGCCCGGCTATTACCTCGCCTTCAACATCTTCATGTGGGGAGCCCTCCTCATGGCCCAGGCCGCCGCGCATAATTTTGGTGGCCTGCTTGCCCTGAGGATCTTGTCTGGTGCTTTTGAGGCCATTGCGGATCCCGCCTTCATGCTTGTCACTTCCATGTACTACACTCGCGACGAGCAGCCCTCTCGTATCGCGGCCTGGTATGCCTTCAACGGCATTGGTGTTGCCGGCGGAGGTCTTATTGGTAAGCTTCCCCCGCTCAATGATAATCTGTTTTTGTCGCTATTGGGCACTAAACATGGCTAGGCTATGGCATCGGAAACATCAAGGGAGCTCTCCAATCCTGGCGCTACGAGTTCCTCGTCGTCGGCGCTTTCTGCGCCTTTTGGGCAATTGTCCTCGTCCTTATCCTTCCCAACTCCCCTCGCACCATCAAAGGGTTCACCCACGATGAAAAGCTCATCATGATTGCCCGCATGCGACGAAACCAGACGGGCATTGAGCAGCGTAAGATCAACTGGGGTCAAGTGAAGGAGGCCTACATGGACTATAAGACCTGGCTGTTTACTCTCCTTGGCTTTGTCTCCAACGTCCCCAGTGGTGGAATCTCCAACTTTTCTACCCTGGTCATCAAGGGCCTTGGCTTCGATACGCTTCACACGGCGCTTCTTGGCATCCCCCAAGGCGTATTGGTTGTCTTCTGGATCGGTCTGGGCGCCTTGGCAAACAGGTACATGCCGCACAACAGCAGGACCCTTGTATGTGCCATGTTTATGCTTCCAACCATCGCCGGCGCCTTGGGGTTTCTCCTCGCTCCGGCAGACGCGTACGTGGGCCGGCTGATCTGCTTGTAAGCCCCCCTCCTAACAACGTCTGGATCCCCAGTTCACTGACACGTCTTTCAAGTTATCTTACTGGATCATACCAGGCCTCGTTCGTCATGTGTCTCTCGCTCATCACCTCCAACACGGGCGGTCAGTCGAAGAAAATGATCGTCTCGGGAATGATTTGGTTCGGCGCCTGTGTGGGGAACATTGCCAGCCCTTTCTTCTACCTAACTTCCCAAGCACCTTCGTACCATCTCGGAATCGGCTCGCTTCTCGTTGCAAACTGTATCGAATTGGCTCTCTTCTTCGTCTTCCGCTATTCGTTTATTTGGGAGAACAAGCGCAAGGAGCGCCAGCGTGCTGAGCTACGTGCCGCGGGCGACAATGCAACTGACCAGCTAAACGCCACGGCATTTACGGATACAACAGACAAGGAGAACCCCAATTTTGAGTATGTTTACTGAATAATCGAATTAAAATATCTTGTAGAAATATAAACTGTTGTTCAGGCAGCTGAGGGAATAAACTACGAAATGAAACACCTCGCGTCCCCCAATGCCGGCCGGGCCTACCAGGATGATGTGACTTGGTTGCCCCCCGCACTACCATATATGTTTTTACCCAACATCGCCCAATACCACCTCATACTATCACAATGGGGTTTTCCATTTAGGCTCCCATGATGGAGGATCACATTGGGATATTAAGATGTGACAAAATTCAAGCCTATAAGAAATAAATGTGCTTTGCTGGCGCCTTTGAAAGGAGGGGGGAGGGGGCAAACTACACCAGGTACTTGGATGACTCACCTACGGAGTACTTCGCTCCCTTCTTCGCTAATCAAGGTACTTGATTCAACACCTCGACCCTGACACGCTTCAAGCGATCCCCTAAGCCACGGCGACGGGCTAGCTCGGGCTAGACCACTGGGTCATTCAAGGCCCAAGTTGGAGGTATTCCCGACCTATTGCCCCTCACCATCCCCACAACAAAGTCCCCGCCTTTATCAGTAGCAATGGTAAATCAAATGGAAACGCAAGTTTGGTCTTACAGGCGAAGAAAGTATTTGGGGACGTAATTGAGAAACCGAAGGGGTTGACCAAGCTAGCTTCAGGGGCTACCGGAGCACGCTAGCAGATCGCTCGTGGGAATCCCAAGCCGGCGTCGGCGGCCCGCGCAGCCTTGAGTACGCCCGACCCGAACTTCAAAGTGTTGGCTCGCATGGTTGAGAATGCCGCGACAACACTTGGCTGGACCAGCTTGGGGGAGTTGGCCGTCTGGGACAGCAAATTGGGGGGCTGTGGGTTTATTGCCATCTGTGCCTAGATGCCATTGCCGCTTATTATGGGTTCATCTACAGAGATTCCAACTCATGGTGAATCTCAGACTGAGGACGTCCGCCATGACGTCGGAGCATCATGACAGAGTCCACTAGATCCACCAAATCGCTTCCCAATAAAATACGGGGTCTCTCGCGCTTCGCTAAGATACGCGCAAATCGCCGAGTATTTCCTGTTCAGGGTCCTTCGGGAACCACTGCGTAAGAGGAAAGGCGAGACGGAAGCCCTGGCTGGTGTGGTAAGTGCTTATCCATGTCTTCTGCCATCATCCCATTGCACCCCACGCGCGGAGCGGAGGCTAGCGAATCCCCTGCCCTGTTAGCGCACCAGGACTGGAGACAAGACGACGTTTCGCCAACTCTGCTTAGTGGGCAGTCGACGAATGCGGCTCAAAGTCTAACTTCCATGATACGTCAGTGGTTGTAGCCCATAATCTACACGCGCTATAATGCGGCATTGCTCCACAATCCACTTGAGCCGCATCGTGGAGCTACAGAGGCGGGCGAGGCCATCGTGACTTCCGCTAGGGTCACAATACTTGCCAGGGGGTGGGAGATCTAAGCGAACCTCCGGGCAGAATATGTCGCGTGGAGTATGTTTAATCAGGCCGCAGCCAAACCTAGCCAAGGATCAGAAACATATTCATCCCTAAGAACACATTCATTAACCCAGACTCTGGCACAGAAACGACTCAGCTAGATATCCACATAGCCTGTCTGCGCCCGCTGGCGGCATAGCCAGTCTCCAGATGTCTTGTCACAACGCGGGCTGCCCAAGCTCCAAAGGGCCATGAAGCCCAATAGATAGCATATCATTCCTAAGATTTATATACCTCGCGTCATAGGATTCGAACGACCGCATGGCATGCCTTGTGGCAGAACATAGATAGCGCAAGGAGGTCAGAGTACAAAGGGACAGTCTCGTTGAGCTCTTATCGACAGCAATACGGGAAATAATGTGATTCCAGTTGGGAGCAGTAGTTATGCAGGGTTATTAGATTGTAAAGCAAAAAAAGCAACGGGCTCGATGAGGGGGGCGATTCCAGCAGCAGTCTGCGGCTCACTGGCTGCTTCCATTGTATGCCCCGTGTTTGAATGATGCGTATGCATAACAAACTCCTCTCTTTACCCGGATCTCTTGAGCGATTTACAACTGGCCTCAAACACTAGGAACGCGCAGTAAAATGTTCCCGAATGATTGTGTCCTTGGTACGACGAGTTGGCAGCAACACGGCCCTGACCAACTCAAACCAAGCTTCGACGTGCCAAAAACACCTCAAAGGTGATACTATTACCGACTAGAATGTTTTATTCGATGGATCGCACTTCGTACGGGAGTTCGGGGCCGGTGTTTTGATGGAATCGCATAGCTGGAGGCGTGTCGGGATGCGGTGACTCGTGTGTCACATCCGCCAAGGCAGGAAAAGGGGTTCTCGGGGAGGTACACAGAGGTTTCCGCTTCTGTCCAATGGTCAATCAACACCCGTGAACCAGCAACATAGGTATGAAAAGCAAGTTGAGTCCATCTCGGGGTGGGGACGGAGGCACCGGCCCAGCTGAGGTGATGACAATGCAGGCAGGAAGTCATGCGTGGCAAGGAGCTGTCAACTAGCGGGTCAGAAGACATATCAGTGGATGGAAGATCGCAGATTGATGGTCCGAAAAGGCTTTCTCCCGTGCCTCCCCCATGAGCTGACGGTAGCTTCCTTGGAGACTACATCAGACCCAGTGCCTGAGGGTCAGGATGGGGAGGGCGCTGCGGTGTTGAGGAACTTGCTTCATTCTTGTGATCGGAATTGGCACCAACTGCATAGGACGGAGTGTTGCATGCGACAAGTAGTAACGGTCACATCGTGTTTTAGGGCAGGGGAAGAGTGGTGAGGGGTGAAGAGGAAACGAGCGGCAAGAGAGGTAGGTGGATGGATGCTAGGGCAGGGTGGAGGGCGACAACAGCTGACTGGGAAGAGCAGGGCCCAGCCACAAGGGCTAGAACGATGAGGAGATGCATCAACGCAGTCGCCCCAGGATGACTTTGCAGCTAGCAACATGAATTGGAAGGCGGGAAGATGAGTTATGATGAGAAAATGCGCGCCATGGCGGGCTTTTTGACTGACGATTGGCTGTCAGAGGAGAGAGAAGCGAGGGATGGGCCACCACCCGGGTTCTCCATCCGAGTCCGTCGCCTGAGGAGTGTGCATCTACCATGCAGAAGATCGATTCAGGGTAAAGGATTGCACTCAGGAGTCAAGGAGCAGCAGGGGGCTCGAGTGAAGCCAGGTGCAGTCTCGGATTCGAAGGATACAGCCAAGAGTTTGTGGGTTTCCATCTCCCTCAGCATCCCCATTCCGATCAAAATTCTGCCACTCGAAGACGTGCTCTTCTCGAGGCCCCCTTTTTTGGTTTCGGCACGGCTGGTTACTGCCTCGGTGACAATCGAGGGCAATGAAAAATTCAACGGGCTGCTGGTGAACGACGAGATGGTGCAGGGTCCGTTGAGTGCGGCGATTCGGCAGCAGGCGGTGGAATGGAGGGCGCCTAAAGAAGTGAGACAACTCCCTGACAGTCAATGGAGCAAGGCAGACACGCCTACATTATCCAACGCTTGAAATGCAGCCATCGCCAAATATGGAAGGACGACCGTCACACACTCGCTTCCAGGGGAACCAACAAACACACGGCCCTTCGCATGGCTGACGCAGGATAGAGTTTTGTTTTCTCGTCCTTTGCAAAATGTTCACGGCTGTATTGACCCGGGTTCCGCAAAGGGCGCTTACAGGGAATCAGTCGTGGCCGTGGTCACGGCGGGCTGAATGGCCGGGCTGTTCAACGAGCTGAACTGAGAATCCTCCCCCCCTCCTGGTCGAAAGACGAGGCAACTTTCTGTGCCGCATATGGGTAATTAATTTGTTTGCCTTCACTTCGAGTCCTTTTTTGGAAATCCGGTCCGGATAATCACGCAAACGGGCCGCAGCGTGCACATCTCTGTGCGATTGTTAACGGCGGCCCACGGACTTTGACTGCCCCAGCGTGCAAACCAAAAACCCTTGCAATCAGTATTGCGGCCAACACTCGAACGAAAAAAAACGCCTCGGCCAGGCGCCCGGGTATTTCCTGTCTGAGATAGCAACATAGCGAACAATCAAATACATTTCAGCACGGGTGACCCACTACCCGAAGTCACTACTGTCAGCCCTGCTACCCGTGCCATATGGTGTTTTCTGTTCCAACTGCATCCATCATCAGACAGGTCTCACTGCAGTCATCTTTTCAACCTTTTTCATCCTAATAAGCTTTACTCGATCTCAATAGTTTCCGGGCGGGCCGCTTCCGTCCCTCGATTTCGGCTCGTCTGCGGCACGATCGCGCCTCCTTCTAAAACCCTGGCGACCGCCTCGAGCAGGCTCTGCAGTCTCACGAGAACGTTGCCTTGTTGGTGCTGGCCTCCGGGCGCAAGCAGGTTCCACGGTCTATGTTCGTCGCTCAGATATCTCTCCACCTTCTTGCGACGACACACTCTATACTCAGCAGCACACATGTCGACCCAGCTGCTGTCATCAAGCGCTGTTAGATCTCCTCCAAACAGGTGTGCCGCAATAGCGAGGTTGAAGAACCATCACGTACCTATCGAGGCCAGCGAGGCCAGTGAGGCCAATCTTTACTGTGTATAAGGGGTAGAGCTTGGGTGTTCCGTTTAGCGAGCGTGCTGTGGATGAAAGAGAAGGGAAATGCGACACTGCGGATTCTTGCTAACCTAGGAGACAATAGGAGTTCATATACTCGACCGAATTTTACTTCGTCCCTCGCTTCTGCCACCTGCATCGGCCGATACGGTAAAAAAAGCAATGCACATAAAGACCACACAATACATTACCATCGCGTCAACCTCCTTCAACAAAGCAATTCTGGCTTCGAGACAACATGAAGCTACGGAGCAGATGGCGATCCCCAAAACAAGAGGGGCAACCCGCAAATCGATCCATCCGGCACACCCTCCACACCCTTTGCGGATAACCTGCCCGATGCCTATAATCAGTCGTGCGCGTAGGCCGATGGACAGTGGAAGACTGATGCTGGGTACCCCCTAAAAGCAGCGTGACAGCCCTGAAAGACCACACAACTGACCAAACCTAACCCGGAGCTTAAGCCATCCACCGGTAGACGCACGCTAGACACGCCATCTCAAGGGTTCTCTTATCGCCCCCTTCCGGACTTCCCTTCCCTCCAGTTGTTTCTTTTCCCCGCGCTAGTCTCCCTCCCCTTCCCTCTTCCCCATCACGTCGCGGGAACCGCCTTCGTTGCGGAGCTGTTGCAGGAGCCCAAGGATCCAGGTCCGAGAGCTTCCAATAGGATCCATCCCGAGCCTAGCCATCACTTGACCCGCGTTAGCTCTGCTCTTCACCTCCCTGGGTCTTCCCTGCTACGAATAATACGCCCAGCTATTGTCCACCCCCAACCGTTTGATTGTGATGACTTCAAGAAACCTGGAAAGAGCGCGTTGAGCAAAGATACCGGGGGTCGGCCCCGTACTCAATGGAAGGCTGGGTTACGCACACTGCTTCGCCCGTCAGAGCAGTGGGGCGTGGCTTTTTCTCGCCATCACAGCCTATCACCCGGGCCCAAGGGCGTCTTGACGTCGCTTGTTAGGCCACATCCATCGCCAATGGGGTCGGGGTTGTACCGAGATGGCGCTTGAGTAGCCCGTGTGTCTGCCCTAAACCCTTGGGCCGATCCCCAATCTGTCAATCGACGCATGTTAAGCCCCATTTCAGCCTACCGGCCAGTAGCGCTGATTAGCAACGATGCCGAAATACTTCTGCTCGTCTTAGCATCATTCTTTGACATCAGAGTATACCATGAAGAGCCTGTCGCTTGTTCCATATACAAGCCTGTTGGATAATATTCACAATGATTCAACACGTTTGGAGAACAGGCCAGAAATACGCCGTAGAATATATTGGTCTAAGCGGTGCCTTGATTAACGTTAATCAACCTCGTGTCCCTGGCCACCACCACTCAAGTTCCGTCATAATATGTAGCAAGACGCAGATTTATGTGAAGAAATCCCGTCACGAAGCCGTGCGTAATTGCCACAAGCAGGCACGAAGAGCATAACGAGAATGCCAGTCCGGCATGCAGCCCTTAGACAGGGACGATGGCAGCTGACCTCTCATATTGTGCTTTAAATGCATTGCATGATCATCCTATGCCGCGTTTTTTTTTGTTTGTCATCTTGACAATACTGTGGGTAACGCTACCGAGCCCAAGCCAAGCAAGCTCAGAACCCCAACAGAATATCCCGAAGTGAGGTAATCCTCATCTCCCATACAGGCATTAGCTGGGTTTGGGGTCAATGTTCCGTGTGGTAGGTTGAGTTGCGTTGTGAAAAGTCATGCCGCCGAGCGATAGCCGCACATTGATGGGGTCGTCTGTCGACTGCAGGTACATTTCAATGCACAGTGAATATCGGTGAGGCCTCGACCGTTTGGAATTATTGGATTCATCGGTACTAAATATCTCTGTCAGAACATGTTTCGCATAGTTTTCCTTCTTCCGCGGTAGGATTGAGAAGTAAGCGGCGTGGTGGGAAGGGAAGGGATGGTGTGAACATACAGCATTGATGCCCCGCCACCGGATCTTGTAGAGTGCGGCATAGTGAATTATACTTTATATAATGTATAAGAGAACCCAAGATAAGTTCCAATTGCGCGTTTGGAGAGAACGAGACCCAAGATGAGTGAACATGAACAGGCCCAAGAATGGGAATCATCTTCAAGATATAACAAGGCGGCGATGGGGGAGTCTCTCAGCTCCGGGAGCTACTGACGGCGCGCCACCGCTAGACTTCAGCCAAGCCCCCGGTTAACGACAACTAGAGCCGGAGAAGTACGGACCATGGCGATCATATGGGCAGCAACATGATTGATGGTGAAGTTTGATGCCCCGGTCAGCTAGCTAGAGACAAAATGAAACAAGGAAAAAAGAAAAGAAAAACTACCGTGGTGTTGAGGATGGAGCTCAGATCGACCGGGGAACATTAACAAGTCAATCCCTGAGACTTTGACTGAGGCTAGGGTGGCATTTACGGCTTGGCAACAACACACGGAGTTGAAATGATTATTGATCTCCTCCTATCGTGCGGGGACGCGGGAGGCCGTGCTGGCGGGCCAGCATCGCTTTCTGGTCCGTCGACGAGTAGTTCCCGTCAGTGCTTCTCGGTTGTGTTTTGTTTTCTCAGGCCGGCTGCGGTACAGACGATATCCTAGGTGGGCACCGTCCACCCGCATGAGCACAGGTCACCCATGGCAAGTGCCGTGCGTGTTGACAAGTCTTGCCCCGAATAAGGAGGAGATGGGCTTTGATAATGGTGGAGACACAGAAGTGAGATGTCGATGCTCGGTGACCTTTCCAAGTGGTTGCCAACTCGCTGGGATCCTGCAAGGCCAACAAATCCAAATCCCCTGCTCCGCACGAGATTAAAACCGGTCAACTGGTCAAGGCGAACCCTGTAGCCCCCCTTCCGGGTCTCGTCCCTCCTCTCGATTTTAGTTTCCTAGTGTGTTGAATGTTAGTCCCGTTTGGGGATTCATTAGCTGCCCAGGCGAGACCGGCCTTCCTGATCGAGTTTCACCGGGTTGCGGTTGAGGTTTGGTCATCGGACATCAAAGTCCACCACTGCCGTGTTTCGCACCTTGCTTGCTCGTGTCTTGCCTCTGGCGTGTGTACACCGGGCTCGCAGTGAAGAGGCGCATCAAGAACATGGCGAAACCGACTGCAACCCTCCGGGGAGGATCCGTTTGGGCTTTGTTGCATATTATCCAGTGCCTCGCCGTTCTTTTGCGGTTGGGCCCCTGAAGGGTGACAGTTTTCCAACACCTTGTTTGACCGTTTTGTCAGAGGTCTGGAACACTGACGTAGATGCTCGGAGTACGCATGCCAGTCAGCTGTCAGACT
>VTGD01000047.1:377538-406670 GCA_013406985.1 Calonectria crousiana | reverse complement strand
GTTATTAAGAGTAAAAGTCATGATTTTGTGTGTAAAAAATTGTCCGGAATTTTGTGGCTGTCCGGCATTTTTGTGACCAACCTCGAGGAACGAGAGGCAGGCAAGCGCCCCACACAGCCAACGGGTATATAGTTTAATATATATTGAATATTAGTAGAGCACTAATCCTATCTATGGCTAGTGTAGTATAGCCTTATTATATAGTACGGGGCACTAGTGGCCACTATGCCTCCCCGGGGTGTCACTAGCGAAAAAAAAAACGAAATGTGGGTTTTGAAACAATGTCAGCTATAGCCTTCCGTACCGCCGTCGGGAAAAAGGCTGCCGAACCAAAAATAAGACTTGGCGAGGGCGCAATCGGGGCTGAGTGGTCGCCGATGCGCGCGCCTTCACACAGCCATTGGCTTGCTCCATTTTTAAGCATGCAAGCCAAATATATCCCTGCGCTAATGACACACGCCCATAAATGTGCTGCTCAGTAAACAAGCGCGCGGGACAAGCTCACCGTCAGATGCGACCCAGACACAACTAGAGCCCGGGAACCATATAATATATGCATACCGCTCACCCCGCCGCGCCAGTCACGCGACGCAGCTTGCTAAGACGTGAGGCCGTCATCTGGAGAGCGTAGACGCTAACGCAAATATCGAATGCAACGCCGACACGACGCCGTTTGCCGCAGACCTCGCCGTTTATCTTACCGCATGTAACATTCAACATTTATCATGGGGTTCGAATTCGCTTCAATGCTTGAATTGATTGAGGCAAGATATAGAATCAAATCTGCTCTGCTTGGTAAGTTTAGTGCGAATGCAACCAGACGTACCAACGGAACCCGCGGCTTACGATCAGACCAAGATTACTCTTTGCACAAGATATGCCATTGAGCTCATCTGTTAATCTATTTCAGTGAGTTGAGAAACCACCTATCTGTCACGTTCCAAAGAGATCCTTGTTGCTTTCTGCGATCCCCTCACTAGCTTGAATGGCTCGAGGATGACGGGGATGATCTAAGCAGCGACCGTGCTTTTCCCAAAACAACCACCAAATCTTCCGGTGGAGACACCTGGACCATGTCGTCAAACATAGCTAGGAACGTTCAAGGGCATATTTTGGTCAGTTGATAAATAATGACCGATCCAAGGTGACGTGTCATTGGCTTTCGCGTTACCATCGGTAGTATTCCTTGGATCCCCGCAAACCAAAATTGGCCAAGGAATGAAAAACAAAAAAGTGCCGGTGACCAGGATTCTGAGTCAGCGATCGTGATACAATTGGTATTTCCAGATTCATCCGGGGATGTGCATCCGCCCTTGGCGCTGTAACCCAACAGGTTGGTCTGTGAATTTAAGCGACCGTATGCAGGCCCGAAGAGTAGCGATCCTGTGGGTGTTTGGTGTGCCTCAATTCTTCTATATTAGCAGAAATTCCAACTTTCCATGTGCATGTCGATACACTTTTACGCATCAGTTGATCAATGCCAATCTCCGGCCAATCTCCTCAAGGGCCCTTGGCCAAGTTGTTTACTCGTGGAAGGCCGTTTCACGGGACAAGTTGCGTGACACCGTAAACACAAGAGATGTTGAATAACAAACCTCTTCATCACCGTTCCAGTGCAACACCGCAGAGATGCCATATCCAGGGCAATTAGCGGTACAAGGGATCCATTTTTCGAGGCCACTTTTCTGTTGTTCCAAATGGGCATGTGGCGAATCAGCGCGCTGTACCATGTGCGCAAGGTTGTAAAAAAATACTAATTAGTACATACTGAGACTAATCCTCTTAGTATTAGGTTAGTATAATCTTCTATTAACACTAAAGAATAATAATATTAATGATACTAAACTGATTATATTTATATTAATAATAAAAAAGGTAGTTTAGTATTTAGTATACTATACTAATCTGGCTTAGTATTTTTTAGAACCCTAGATGCGAGATAGCAAACACGGCAATCATGACCCACAACGCCGACGGGTAGTTGAACTAATCGTCGTGCTACCAATGTCAGTGCTTGTTGTGGAATCATATACTGCAACTGTGCTTATGGAACTCGGTGACACCGGTGATGTGGTGGATGCATCCGATGAAGTGGAATCAGATGTGGTGGATGCAGCAGTTGTATCCGACGTGGATGTTATCGGCGTGGATGTTATCAACGTAGTGGAGGTATCTGACGCAGTGGAGGTATCTGACGTAGTAGATGAGTCCGATGTGGTGGACAAATCAGATGTAGTTAAAGGGTCTGTTGACGTCGTGTCTGATGATGGAGTTGTTGTTGTTGCATCACCCGAAGTCGTCGTCCTTGCATCTTCCGTGGTTGTAGCCATCACGCCAATTGTAATAGTTCCAGAAACTGTTCCCGACGCCGTCACCGTTGATGTAAAAGTTGTCTCTCCCGGGCCAACGGTCGTGGTCGTTGTGACATAATCCAGCCTGAGATTGGTGTCACAGTCTGTACAACCCCGCGCCCGAATCAGGAGCGCGCTATCCCACTCGGTGTCGGAAAAATCACAGATGGCAATAAAAACGGTGGTGGTCCCTGAAGCTGGAATTCCTTTAATAAGAGGTGGACTCGACCCTGGATAAGATGTGACGCTGTTTGGGGGCACAATCACAAACGGGTACGCGAGCCAGCTTGCCGTAGCTGTGAACCGATCTCCATTTTCGTCTGTAGCATATTGTTGGCCACCGACGAAAATGCCGATGGGGTCAGGCGAACCCCTCCAATCTGTTAGCTGTTTCTCTTTCAGATAAAACGGTGTTGGAGGATGCTGTACCCTTCTTCTTCTGATGCCACGATGAATTCAACATTCATACCGCTGTATGTGGGAGAAACGAGGATGTCAACAGTCAAGATTGCCGCATTGAAGGTGTTACCGCCACAATACAGATCGGACCCTGCTGCACCATTGTTGACATAGTGGTCGCCGCCAGGGAGTGCTCCCACCGCAGCTCCCGAGGTCAGTATCCCACCACTGCTGATACCAAACGGCCCATCGCTAAATGTACCCGAGCTTATACTTGCGCCGCTGAAACCAGCTTGTAGAATTGTGAGGCCCGGGTCGTCAAAAATGGCATGGGCTAATGTGTTGGCATCATCTGTTGTCACAATGGAGAAGCAGGCTCCAAGTGGCAACGACGAAAGACAGGTAACGAGCAAATGAGGAATTGGAAGTTTCATCATGATCAAATTGAGACAAGAATTTTGATAAATTCGAAGGTGGCGAAGGGGATGAAGCAAAAGATTGGGGTATGTTCTCCCATTTATTATTTGCCCCCTTTTGATGAAGAGACAGTGCTCTAGATCGACAAATGAAGGGGACCGCGTTCTGAGCTAATATCTAATCGGTAACTCAAAACTTATGTTTTACACTAAAACTGAAAAATAAGCAATCTTAGGTTGGCTTAGACTCACTAATGCCAAATAGTTTCCCATTAGCCACCACTAGCTTTGAACCATGACCTGCTAACGGTAATTTCCGTGCTTTGGCTGAAAGCTTCTGGCTGAGTCGCCATATCGACCTAACGGACCATTTCCTCCTGGGCACGAGACAATGTGGTTTTGATTGCATCAGAGACGGTGCTAGTGGTGGCTGTTTTAATTGAAACGCTTGTCGAGGCTCTCAACCTCACTCGGTACTGAGTGGCGGTAAAAAATACTTGTAATCAGCCAGAAGGTAAAAGCAGGATCCAGGCAACAACAGCACCATCAGATTTCGGGAATGACCTCTGTTGGCACTACATCACAACAAGAGCCAATTCCAACCGAAACTGCATCTCAGTCAGAGGCAAGTGAGGCGGTGACTACATCCAGCACATCAGAGCCTCCACGCATCTTATTTTTTTCTGTGGCACAAAACTCAGAGAGGCAGGATGTCAATGGTGTAACTTCCAGAACTCCCCAAGCGCTCCAGGCGGTATTGTCTCTTATGCGCCTCCCGCCATGCAAGCAAGCAATTATGCAAACGCTTATTTTCGTATCGAGCATTGCACAAATCGATTGATGGTTGGGCAACAGTATCTTTATGTTGTGTCGAGCAACTCTCTTCCAACTAGCGGACCAAGCAATATTAGCGTGCATGATAACCATATCTAATGTTCGCCTTTGCAAGTGAAAATCTAATTCAATTGCTTCAATGAGCAAGGCCCTTCCCGCACTCAGTTTAGAGTATAAAGAACCGGTGCCACAACTGTGCCGATCGCTGCTCCTTCAGATGGCACCCCGTATTACACAAAAGTAGGCTTGGTTGCGGGTTGACTTTTTTTCTAATGCCAAGTTAGCTATGGGCAAATGTGGCAAAAGAATAGATACAAATAGAATGCAGTAATAAAAACAGTATTGCTGGATATGTCAAGCGCATTTGATGTCTGACATTATACGCCACACATGGCAAATGCTATTCTTCCACATGCGTTACATTGATTAAAAATCTCCACAGACAAACAAATGATGGCAATAAAAATACCAACCCAAGATTATGTGCATTTAAACCCATCACTCCGACTCCCAAGGTTCGAGCTCCCAGAGGGTTGTGATCGTTTGCGGGGTTTGCTCGGGGCCGCTGGGCTGCTCTTGGTGATGAGCAAAATTATTTTCGGCCTTGATTTCTTTCAACCTTTCGGCCTTGAAGGTCATATCCAGTCCTGATAAGTTGGGCTGATTGGTGAAGAGTATTTTGTCAAATAAAAATACAAGAGATACAGGACAGCAAATAATGAGCTAGTGGGTAATGCATAACAACGCATGCATACACAAATCGTCCCAGAGAAAATCAAAGTGAAAAATGGAATTCATATTATCTGAAATGGGGGAAATTACGTAGCGTTGGGAGTTGTTGACGGGTGTGGGGCGTGTGCCAAATTTACGTCTCATCATGTCAGCCCCAAATCAGAGATTTTCGATAACCATAGCTGCGGTGGGATGAAAACAAAGAAGCTTTGATATGTCAACAAAATCTCTCACGTATATGATTGTGTATTTGGATAGTTCTGCCCCATTTTTGAGGAGCAATAATGTTTCGGTCCTCCGTCTGATTTCGTTCAACGAATAAACTTGCCGATTTAAAAGTCCAATTATTCAGCACAAAATATGAACGGTACAGTCGTGGTTGCTTATCACGCCCTAGCCTATGACACTGCATTGATATTTTCAGTGGTCTCGCCGCTGCCTTGTCGTGTGCTTGTTGCTGGGGCCCCATTTTCAATTAGAAGCTCCATAATATCATCATGACCATTCCGCGAGGCCAGCATGACTGCTGTTATGTTCTTCTTAGTAGCATGATTCACATTTGCCCCGTTCTGAATCAGCAATCTCACAACTGCCGTGTACCCTGCCTCAGTAGCGCAACAGAGTGGTGTTTTCCCATATATGTCAGCGTGGTTAACATCCGCCCCCTCCTGAATGAGAAATCTGGTGTTTGATTCGGAACCTCCACGTGAGGCAAGCCAAAGAGCAGTTCTTCCCCATATGTTTGCATCGTCCACAGTTGCTCCGTTATCAATAAGAAGCCTTAAAATCCACGTAGGATGTTTCTGTGAGGCCAGATGGATAGGCCTACTGCCATGCTTGTTCAAGATGTTCTTGACATCTGCACCTTCGTTAATAAGAAGCCTCGCGATAGCTTCATGCCCATTAATCAGACTTTGCGCGATTGGTGTTCTCTGATCCGAGTCCCCGTCCCGACAGTTAAGATCAGCCCCGTTCTTAATAAGTATCTTCACCACCTCCTCGTGACCATTTTCCGAGCCTCTCGAAATTGGGGTTCGACCTTTGCCGTCAGGACTATTGACAGGATGCCGCGTTTTGATTAGAGCTTCGCAAAGCTCCGCTCGGCCACTTTGGGCGGCCCAAGAGAGAGGCGTCCTCCCTGTGTATTTTTTGAAGTCTTTCTTGTGCCTCAAACCCTCCGTAATATCCACTCCGTTGTAAATTCGTGATGGTAGGCTCAAGAGTGCAGCAGCAGTATCTTTATGGCCATTGGCCAATGCTGCAAATATGGGGTATTGGTATGTCCCACCGTAAATATGTACATCTCGGTCTTTTTCGACCATTACACGGACCAGTTTTGACAACCCTCGGTCCGCGAGAATATACAATAGACTTGTGTTATTCGGGTGCTCACGGACCTTGAACTTTTGAAAACCATTGACAATTGGAATCCAACTGCTGATATTGAATTGACACAAAAAGTCATTCTGCGGTATCACACTCGCAGCGGCATCGGCGTGATGGAGAATAAACTAACTCGAATACTCAAGAAAAGGAAACTTCCGTAATAATCCAACTATGTCAGACTTTGCGAGATGATGACCAATTGACGCACCCACGGAAGGATGGTTCAGGTACGTGCTGCAGCATCCCTTCAACTTATCACGGCCTGTAGATTCCCAGTCAGCTCCAATATCAGGCCAGAGCTGACGTAGTCCATGTTCCTTGACAAGAAAGTCGGTAACTGATTCATGTATGAATTGCACTGTGGCGGGTTCGGATCCTGTGATCTCAGCAAGTCCTTTGGTGTAGCTGATGATAGATCTGTCGACGGCGTGCTGAGCATCCGGCATTTCATCGTCGACCAAATTATCCTTGAGCAGTCCGGCCCAGAGACCATGGCATAACTCCTCTGGTCGTAAAGGTCGTTGTGCGTTGAGTATCTAGAGAATAGAGAGAAAGAATCGGTCCATGTTTTCTTGATCGCGCTGTCCAATCGATTTAAATAAGTCGCTTAACCCGGTTGGAATCTCTTCCAGCCGCTTTCTCATAGCCATCCCTCCAAGGTTGTATTCTCGGTTGAGAATGTCAACAACTAAAATAACCCACAGGAATATTCCTGCCGATCTTTGGGCAAGGTCATTTTGTAATATTTGGATGTCAGGGTCTTGGATTCGAAGGCGGCTTTCGATGTAATTATGCAAGTCCTCAGCATGCCCAGCCTCGTCTTCTAAAACAAGTTGGATGCCATATTTTATAGCAATGTAAGGGTATGGTCGACTGGAAAAGCGGATTCGGAAATTGATTCCCGCTTCCTTGCATTGTTCTGCGACCTCCTCAAAGTACTGGACCATTTCTAAGACTTGCTGTTCGTCGCATTCGTCAAGAGCATCTACAAAGCAAGTGAATGAGCGATGTCCAAGAGCAGAAATAGCTGTGCTCATGATTTCCTTGAGAACATTCAATGGTGGACAATCATCGGGATTTCTCGGAACAGGGTCAGGATCGTTAAGGACGGATTGAAGATTAGGATAACCTTGAAGGAGCTGCAGCAATAAGGATCGATACATGCCCATTATCGACTTTTGCAAATATTCGCCTCGATTGTGATAGAAAAAGGAGGCGGTGATATCAGACCCAGATCTGTCGCTTTTCTTTTTGTTGTTGTAAGCGAACTTCATGATTGTTGATTTGCCTGATCCCGCTTTACCACTAATCCACAAGAATCCATGATGTTGTGTTGTACTGTGGTGATCAAGCCAATTCACGTACGTGGGATGCTTCAGGAACCATTGGCACGTTTTTTGTGTGTAGGTGAAATAGCTAATTTTCGAAAGTCGATTTGGTCAAATTTGAGCAACTCTAAGAACCGTTTCCGTCGGCCGGGGTCTATCAATGTTGCCTCGTCATCTATGTTCCAAAAATATTGTAAGAAGCGTTCTCTGGCTTGCGGATGGTTAATGAAACCTACTGAAAGTTGATGTAGGATCAAGATCTTTTTGAGTCTTGGACGCTGGTAGTATTTCTAACAATTCTCGTGTATAGGCAGCCGCGACGGCTGCGGCATATTTTTGCCACTCTTTAGATTTGTGCGAATCTGAATAATCGCAGATGCCGCGGATCGGTAGACAAGGGGAAATGTTCATCAAACCAGCAGCTTCCATTTCAAAGCAAATAGCACCCAGACTATTAGCAAGTCTATCGCGGATGGTAGCGTTCCGTACGACCTGATTTCCTGAGGCAATAAGACCGTAGTGTGCTAGCGGAGCTTCCGAGGGTCGTGTGCTTCTGTTTACTAACCGGTTATGATCACACTGGTCACATCCGGAATCTGAAGACGGATGCTCATACCCAGCATCAAAAAGTAAGTCGGGTGCTTCTGGGCGATGATAGTCAGGGTATGTGTTGAATCTTTCTCGCAGGATGTTTGGGAACCTGCTGGGCTCTAGTTCATGCTTGGACCATAGAGTAGACACGAGTGTGCTAAGTTGTGGGAGTGGAAATGTTGAAACTGCGGTCGATTGGATTTGCCCATTGATAACCATCTTCCCCAAGTCATGCTGTATTACCCGTGTTCCGACCACAACATCACCCAACCTTAGGTCGGCCTTGACGCCCGGCGCAGCACCTCCAATGCCCACCATGAAGCACATTTCAACTGATGGGAAAGTGGATTTCAGGTTTGTCAATACGTTAGACGCATTGTTTGTTCCGTACTGGTCTGCTGGCAAACATGCAACGACCACGTTGTGGTCCTTGATGCTGCCAAGCACGTACGTATTACTATCGGTGGCGCGTCGGCGGGGGCTTTCGTGGATCTCATCCAACATGGCGCGAGCTGCTGCCATCTCGATGTAGAGCGCGCAGATCCATGCAATGCCATACGTATGTCGCACGGTGGGAAAGTCGCTCTGCCGGTCATGTGCCAGACCGGATGCCTCATCGGGACCTGTTTTTAGTCGTCTTGGTAGGTGAGCTGAGTCTATCAGAGCTCGAGCCCCGTCTGAAAGTCGCCTTTTATCTGCCATCGGGTCCACGGCGGGTGGCGGAGGGTTATATAGACCACTACGTAGTAGCTTTGAGCAATTCAAGGCCAAGAATATGATCACAGAAGTGGCCAGGCTGACAGGCATAAATTCAGGCACTCACGCATATTGAGAAGGCTAGTCCCAGCCTCACTCTAGAGCTTCCCCTCAGCCTGATGTTGAGGCGGCTGACGGGCGGCGGGCGTAACTTGGCCCATCCACATGCCCCCTTACAAGGCTATGCAGGTTAGATGGATAAATACAACTCGATCTGTTCAAATCAAAGGACAAGATGATATAGATTATGTGGTCTGTACTAAAGCTTTTGAAGATGATGTAAGTGCTTTCATCAACAACAGAATGAGAGAAGAACAAGTATTCCATTTAGCTCCATATAAGACAAGCGTTGAAATCTGAATTTCTCATTCAGGCGAGGCGAAACTTGACGTGCAACAATGTCACGACAAAGCACTACATGTCATCCATTGCTAAGATGAGATTAGCTATTGGGCTTTAACGCGATATGGAAATGGCGAGGTCGCACATCTCTATATTTCGCTTTATGTGGAAGACATGCACATAGCTCGGTGTGGCATTGTACACAAGAAGCTGGCGGTATATCTATTTGGATTGAAGCTGAAGCCCCAGTCATACTTGAGCAAGCGTGATGCAATGAAGATATGGGCAAGTTATATGTTGATGAACACAAAGGTGGCCCATCCGTCTTGCAGTGGTAGGAGTGTCTTTTGTGATGAGTTCAACCGCCATATAACAAGGTATTGTCTCATAAAAAACTGTCTATATTCACAGGAAATAGTTAGTATGCGACAGAGTCAAGTTTACTTTACTCTCGCATGCTGACTTCTAGGTATTGTCCAGGAATACCTCAAATTTGACGAAAGTTGCGTGCGTCATCAAGCCGCCATTTGAAGTTGACAAGGCCCACCTTTACGCCGATATCCTTCCGACTAGTTCTTCTTGAACTTTCCCATCGTTGTTTAGCCCGAAAATGTCACATTGATTACCTGCTGCGCCGCTCTGCGTAGCAAGGGGGGCCTGTAATTCCTTTTGCTTCGTTCAAGATACAGAAATCATGTTGAGATTTTGGGAAAGACTCCCCTTGAAACCGCGCGGTGGTAACCACCAAACATCCTATTGGATGACGTAAAACTATGGAAGTTTCCTCAATGATTAGTGGTGAAGAGTATCCCACTAGTCGAGTTCCAAGTTATAAGCTGTGCAGTACACTCGACCCACGGAGAATTTCAATCATGTGATCAATGTTTGGTTTTAAGGTTTCCGGGAAAAAGTGGGCTTTCCGTGTGAATAGGATGATTCTGTCAAAAAATGATTGGAATCGGAGGCCCCAGCTTCTAGTGGCGAATTAAGCCTGCCGGATTGTTCCCAAAAAACGCATCAAATTACGATCACATGCATTACCCGCTTCGCCAAGGCCAGTAGATCCACCTGGCGCTGTAAATCGCTCTTATATTCGCTTCTGCAGGTCAAAAACATATCTCCTCGCGCCGCCGGCAAGTGGAGAAGGCTCATGTCCCCTTCGGGTGCAGCAACGTCACCGGGGGACGCGTTTTGGCATGTGGTATTTCTTCTATCTTATGCGCCCCATTGTGCTGGTTCTCAAGATCCACAAATACTCTAGGAGGCACTGCTCTCTAAGTGCCGTATCCTAAAGAAGATTTCCGAGGATCTGGGACACCAATGAGACGAATTCAGCTGAACTTTTGAAACAGCCGAGCGCAGCATCTCTCTCCCACGAGGAAGTTAAATTGAATCCAGGCTCAAAGGAAATATTACGGCGAGGTAAATTTTGGTCCGCTAGAGATTGAATAAACAGCTGGTATCCAAATTAGACGCATGCGAAAAATTTGGACAAGGGCTATTAATGGTGTTGCGTTGATTCACTCTTCTGTTACTAGTGGAGCTGTCTCATTAGACACAGACGCGATTGCAGATATTTGCCTTGACAAACATAGACACAGTGTTTGGGACATCCTAGTTGACGCTGAAAACATATATCTACACATAGAGATGCTAATGTAGCGACGGCAATTTTAGTTCTCTTTATGTGTTGAAAGAGACATACACACTGACGGCACGGTATTTTCGGCTCATAGCCCATTTTTGCTTAAAACCAACATGTCATCGACGGAAGTCTAGATCTTGATTGTTGAATTTTTCGTCTCGTAACTCGTAAACACAGGATTCGCGCATGGTTCGTTCCTTGCGATAAATTCCTCATTCATCCTTGGAGCTTGGAACCCCTGTCCCCCAGCAAGATACGCCCTGCAACTGGCCACGTGGTGTACCCTGGAATTCAGCCCCCAATACCCCGAAACCGAAAACGGCCATGCAGCCTGCGGCATATCCATGTCTACGGCTGATGTTCGATCATGTTTAGTCTTACAGCGGACCACTCAAAGTTTGGCTTGTCGTTGAGGCCCGGAAACCCTTGTATCAAATATCCCTGGTGATGCTGCCGGCTATCTATGTGGACCAGATGTCCGCGTCATTCCGCCAGCTCTTCGCTAGGTAATGCTCCCTTATTGATTTCCGAATCAAGTCGGCTGACGCTGTGCCTATCGGACATCTCATTCCAAAGTAAACTATTTCATGATTGCCTGCCGGGATGCAATGTATGAAGAGTGGCAAATCGAATATCTCAGCCATTCTTCTGTGTAGAGCTGGCCATTTTAAACTTTCAATAGATCCATTCACATATCTTACGGATTTCCGAATACAGCACGGGGATAATCGTCCAGCGGCAACACGATGTGTTATATACTTGAAGAACTTGAATTGAGATGGATGATTTACCGTCGCAATCTCTTCATTCCTTTCGAACCTCACGAGGCTAATTCTGGATTTCTTGTCAAATCATGAAGTTCACGTTAGGAATCGTTTATCTCCTCACGGCTGTGGCCTCCGCCAGCTCTCCTGACTATGGGTCTTTCGCTAATCCCTCGAATTATGCTCGCATGAAATTTAGATACTGGCTACCAGATCCTAGTGTCAACTCGTCTATTGTTGCGAAAGACATTGCTGCTGCTGCCACTCGAGGTGCTGGAGGGATTGAATGGGTCCCTCTGTACAATTATGGCGGATCTCTAGCACCGGAAGCTGAAGGCGCAGACTGGGCTACGTATGGGTTTGGAACTTTAGCGTTCAACGAGATTTTCAAAGTGGGCTTGCAAGCTGCAAAGGATAACGAACTCTTAATGGATTTTGCGTTAGGACCAAATCAAGGCCAGGGGGTCCCTTCTTCGACTGACAATTCTGGACTACATTGGGATCTAGTGAGTATCTTTGTCAATCGGCTATATGATAGTTGTCAACTTTCAAATTGGCCACCAGAATCATAAGTCACCAGCTAACAATATTCAAGGCGCCCTTCAATATTACCATTTCAAATAATGGCACGTATAACAAAGTTATCCCCGGGTGGGGAACTGGCGAGCTTGTCGCTCTTGTATCTGCAAAAGAGGTTGCATCCTCAGCCTTCGAAAACGCAGCTAGCGCGTTGTTTAGCACCCCAGCCAATAATACTATACTTCTTATACTTAAGGCCGACTCACTTACTAACCATACCAATAATGTTCAAGAAGATGGAACTATAATACTGAGCTTTGATGTATCAGATGGTGACATATATTGCCTGTTTGCTTACTACCAGTACCAAGATCTTGCTAAGAATTTGGAGATTAAGTCGAACACAATGGGTCTGATCTTTAATAATGGTTCCTATATTGTCGATCACTTTAGTTCAACCGGCGCTAAAGTTATTATTGACTTTTGGGAGAATCACATTCTCAATAATACGGAACTTGGGACTTTACTAACCGAAGTGGGAAATTATGGTAAGCAGCTCTGAGCCTAAAATCTATATAAATTCTCACGGATGTCTAGGCTGGGAGGATAGTATTGAGATAAAGAGCAATATTTCATAGTCGCCTTCCCTCTTGGATACTTTCCAGTCGCTCAATGGCTACAGTCTTCGAAAGTTTTTGCCTATTGTTGCGTGGGGCAACAACAATCTAGGCACCTAGCCCTCTTATCCCGGAGACCTTCGGTGTATCCTAGACACAGACGACCAAGGCGTTGGATATATCCATGACTTCCGCAGAACGCTATAACAAGGATACCAAGATTACCTCACTACTCTCAACACATGGCTCAACGAACTGGGGCTTAAGCTTTCTACACAGCCGTCTTACAATCTGCCCATGGATATGGCAGCAACTATTAGGTTGGTTGATGTTCCAGAATGCAAGAGTCTTGCTTTTGAGGGGGGCATTAATACATACCGACAGTTCTCTGGTGTCGCCAATTTGTATCAAAAGGAAACAATCTCAAACGAAATGGGTGCGAATCTCCAGAAGGCATTTGCCCTTCCGCTCAAAACCTTGCTCGGGCAGATCAACGAGGCTTTTGCTGGTGGCATAAACCAGATCATGCTCCACGGTCAGAGTTTTACGGGAGAGTATTACGAAACAACTTGGCCAGGTTATACCGCGTTTTTCCTTCTCTTTTCCGATAGCAATTCTGAGAAGCAGCCATCTTGGGAATATGGATTGCCTGAACTGATTGAGTACATTGCGAGGGCCCAGCATATTCTACATCTTGGAGATCCACGAACAGACGTCATGATTTTCAACAAGCAATCCAATACTGATCCTTATCTTGGCGCGCTGTATAGTTCCGATGACCTAATCAATGCCGGCTATACCTATACCTACCTATCTTCCGAGAACTTCAACTCGACTCAGCTATACGTCAGCAATGGGGTCTTGGCACCAGAAGCACCGGCTTATAGAGCAATTGTTGTGACCCAGGATCAAAATATCACCTCAGAAGCCGTGGAGAGTCTTCAAAAGTTCGCCGAAGACGGCATCCCGATTCTACTCGTCGGCGGCTCACCAGGGGTTTACTTTAGCGGCAATGGCTCCAACGATGATGAGGTCGAGAGTGCGTTGACATCTTTGAAGAGCACTTCAGGGGTCTATGAGGTCGATTTGGGTCAGGCCGCAAAGAAGCTGAAAGATATTGGGGTTGATCCTAGAGTCAGCCTGGACGTCAACGGGACGCTTTACCCTGTCTTCCGAACTGATAACGAAACGGGCACCGATTATTTGTTTCTCTACGCCTCGGACACTGCTGTTAGTGGTTCCATAAGCGCCGACTCCCAGAAAACGCCTTACTTCTTTGACACATGGACCGGAGATCAACTGCCCCTCATATCTTAGTCATTCAACAACAGCAGGACCGTCATTCCAGTGGATTTGGCAGCGGGGCAGACACTCGTCTACGCTCTATCCAACAGCTTGAATAAAACAATTTCCACTCCAATGTTGCACACCACCACCATGCCAACCAACGTCATGGGGTACAACGTGTCAGCATCAGACAGCTTAGCTCTCTACATTGTGGCAGAGGATTCCGATGTCAGTAATGTGACTTTCTCGAACGGAGAAGTCTGCGACCTCTCCAGTGCCTCTTCAGCGACGCCCTCGTTCCAATTGTCGAACTGGACCTTGACAGCCGAGCATTGGCAAAAGCCCGAAGATATGTACGATGTCGAAAGCGATGGGATCAAGACAAATACAACTCACGCTTTGAATTCTTTGGTATCATGGCGCAACATTTCTGGCCCAGAAAGCGCATCCGGTCTCGGATACTATTCTACCGAGTTCCATTGGCCTGTCTCATCAAATGATGCGAGCGAGGGTGCATTTGTTAGTCTTCCTATCGCGTCACACGGAGCGAGAGTCTTCGTAAATGGCCACAGACTCAAACCTCTTGATATTAACCGCCCTCTGGAAAATATCAGCCCATACTTGGTAGAAGGCACCAACACTATCGAAATTGTTGTCGGCACCCTTATGTGGAACTATATTCTGAGCATCTATGATGAGGTTGAGTTCTCGGGAGTTGCGCCAGCGCTCTCTGATCCGCTTCCAAGCACCGTTGATACAGGTTTGATTGGGGATGTGCACATCGTTCCTTTTACTGTAAAAGAGATTGCGATAGAATCTGACGGGAGTGTTCAATGTTGATGGATTGATTAGGTACCATTTTGTGGTATAGATTCTTAGCTCGCGCACACCAATTTCCTAGGGACAAAGCGATGTTATAATATATTAGAAGCGTGCAAGTTGAGGTTCGCTATGAAACGCGCATTCGTGAAAGTAATCGGGTACACGATGCAATTTGTTCGTTCATTTTTTATCTGATTCCGAAACCTATTTCGTACCTTTGTTACGATAGCAAGAATATTCCTGATGCGGATGACAGCGCGCTTGTGTTTTATTGTGATAAATAGCCACTAAATTCTTTTTCGAATATTAAGATAATGAATATTCATGCTACAATTAGGAAGTGACAATTTAGGACTCTCAGATAGTAATTATTGGTTTTTCTTCATTATTAGTACATAGCCACCCTGGATATGCCAAGACTTGGGAGCGGATCAAAGCGAGCGGGTACACGTACAGGCGAGCCTTGGCGCTGGGGTTGTGCTGCTGACGGTGGAGCTCTCTGCATTCCCGGTTTGCTCCCTTTGATGCCCTCGTTGAAGAAGAATTACCGTCCAATACTGTTGCTTGTAAATGATGACATCTCAGTTATTGCTAGCATGGAGGACTTGAATGAGGATAAGACATGATACTCGCGAATTCCTGGGTTCACTCAGGCGAAAAAAAAATTGTGCCAATACAATTTCCACTTACTCTTCACCTCCTACATTAGCGACTACATTATCCGTCCCACTGTAATTAATTTTGCCGGGTGCCAAGGCCCCCCCTCTTGCCAAGCACAATCCACGCTGCTGAGTCATGTCCACTTTTTCGCTCCTCTTAACAGGGCATCCTCTCGACACATTTCTCTGCTGCTAATCCGAGTAACTCGAACTCGTCAAAATCTGCTCACTCTTCCTCCACGTTTCCCGTCGCGGCCGCCAGGTCGGCTATTCCGCCGAGCATGCAGTTTGGGAATGCGGTAGGGACTGCTTGCAGTTCCTTTGCTATCACCAACATCGATGATATATTTGTCCTCGTCACGTTCTTTGCCGAAGCCTCTACGAACAAAAACTTCACCCCTCTCAAAATCACACTCGGTCAATACGCCGGATTTACCGTCATCATGGTTATCAGCATGATTGGTTTTGGTGCCGCGCTATTGATCCCCTCGGAGCCTATCGGGTTTCTCGGTCTTTTGCCTCTTTGCCTGGGCATTTGGAAAGCGTTTGAGTTTCTCCCAAACCGACGAAAGGAAGAGGAGCCGGAGACAACAAAGTACGCGGGCTTCAAGACCATTTTCCAAGTCGCAGCCGTCACGATAATGAATGGCGGAGACAACATCGGCACGTATATACCACTCTTTTCACAAGCCAAAGGTGCAGAGATAGCTGTTTATGTGGTCGTTTACTACATTCTGCTAGGCGTATGGTGTCTTACCGCGTACTTGGTTTTGCGAGAAAAGCACATTTTGCGTTTAATGCAAAAGTCTGTTCGCTATTTGATACCTCCTCTTTTCGTGGGCTTAGGTATCTTTATTGTCGTCAAGTCTGACTGCTATCCATGGTCTATCGAGCACATTGACGATTCAACTTCTTCAAACATTGGTGAAACCATCATGGCAGTTGTAACAACTGTCCTTCTTTTGGTTTGCATCGGAGTCATGGCGTGGTTCAGGTTATTTAAAGAGAAGCCCCAGGAAGCCATCGATGTTGAAACCAACCCTACCGAAACCAAACCCACAGAAGCCCCCCCGATTCAGAAAGGTGCAACGACTGCAGGAAGTTGCGAACCAATAAATGAGAAGGAACAAGCGAAAACGAGAGAATCCGGGAAGGATGGTGAAGCAATATTTAACGCGATCACAAACACAGTACCGGAAGTGCTGCCTCAATCCCATAGTTGAGCCAGTGCCCCGGGGAGAGACCAAAATATTGCCGTTCGACGATTTTGAAAAGTATGTAATGTGGGATTGTTGGATGTTTACATCGATGGGTAGGGAGTTTCTGTGGTGTAACGGCTCACACGATACCACTGATTGACAGTTTGTGTGATTCATAAGAAACGCGACAGCGGAAACGGTATAAGTAATTATTCATTGCATTATTTACGTTTTATGCTCTAGCATGATTCATTAAGCTTAGGCTGATTGGGTTGATCAACGCTTGGCTAATGTGCCGACCGGGGCTCCCATCTTCGCCTGGTTGACGCGGTCCTACCCTGCAGGTCTTCACCGTCAATACTTCAGCTTCTGGGGAAATTTAGATGGTCGGGCTGTCATTTGAAGATAGGGGGCAAAGCCCATAAAGTAGGTAGAACTTGTCCTTAATCACCCGAATTCCTCAGTAATTCAATCTAGACACTCCTTTTAGACACGGTCACGGGAACCTCCTTCCGGGTAACAACGCCCGCGTGGTACTCATACTTCTCATCATCGTCCAGTCCCGTCCGCGCCGGGTCAAATTCATATCGCTTAAGCACCTCCTTCATCATGATGCAGATAGCCTCCTGGGTGAACCACCGTCCCGGACAAGTATGAGGCCCCTTGAGTCCCCAGGTGATGAACTCCTTGCTACCAATATCAGGCCCAGGGTTGAGGAATCTCTGCGGATTGTACTGCTTCGCATCGGGGCCATAGTTATCAGGCATGCGGTGCGAGTAGAAGGAGCTCAGTGTCGCAACTTGCCCTGGAGGCAGTTTGACGCTTGGGTCGGAGGCAAGGGCGAGGTCGTGGGGGGATGAGATGATGCGGGCTGGACCAGACGCGGGACCGCAGAGCCGGATCGACTCGAACATTGCTGCGCGAAGGAGGGCCCAAGGTGATGAATCCGTCCTGGTGAAGGTGTTGAGCGTGGAGAGGTCAGCTTCGACACCTGTGGCAGATCTGGAAAGAGACGAGTTGATTTGGTCTGCAAGCCCGGGCACGTCGATCATATCAAGCAGCGTGGAGAGCAGGGTGATCTGCAGGTTGCGCAGGCCGATCCAGACGGTAATGGTGACGAGGTCTGCGGCGCGCTTGTCGTCATCAACGATGTTGAGGATGAAGCTCATAAAGTCGATGAGTTCGCCCCCTGTTTCAACACCAGCCGTAGCGCTATTGAGCTGCTTCTTCTCTTCGAGCTCAGCGCGGCGCTTGGCGATAATAGGCAGAAAGATCTTTCGGAACTTGTTGTATCCTTTATTCATAGGAATATTCGCAATAAAGCTCATCCATGACGGCAGCAATGAGCCCAGTCCAATGACTTTGTCGACCTCCTCGTTAAACTCGAGAAACATGTTAATAAGCTCTGGGTGCTCATATGCTTCAGGACCGACCATGCATCTTGCGCAAACACTCGTGATGTACTGGTTGATGTAGGCCGTTAGACCTTCCGAGTATACGTGTGAGTCGGAAGTTGCGGGAACAAGAGGATTAGTCTCCAGGAACCGAGTTGCAGCGGCTTGCATTGTGCGTCCAATCTGTTGTACTGTTGCGGGATCGCCAAGATGGGTGCGTATCAGGTTCGTGTGCTATTGAGACAACGTGAGTCAGTTGCGAAGCTTGTCAGGGAAACCTCCATCCTGGAACCCATGAGAACTTACCAAGTTGCTAGCAAAGTTCGCCTTGCGCAAGATGATGGGCATATTGACAGCCTCGAAAAGCTTGCTGAGGTTGAACTTCATCTCGTAAGGAGCATCATCAATCATGCTCTGAATGTCCTGGGGATTGGAGATGACATAGTGCGTCAGCGATGCAAGATGTATGCCAAAGACGCTCGGGACTGAGAGGTCGCCAAACTTCCGGAATCCTTCAAGGACGACCGCCTTGGAATCTTTCTGGAAGTCAAGCGCCCTGCCCAAGAATGGCAGACCACCAAGAACCTTGGGGTATCCTCTTGCTGCGGCGTTGATCTTGCTGTACAGCCAAACAGTGATGATCACGGCGGCAATTGTAGCAATGATCTCTACGTAGTGAATCTTGATGAGTGAGAGCGTCACTTCGACACCGGTCGATAGCAAAAGCTTGATGTCGACGCCGCTCTCGGGGAGAGCGCAGAGAAGCGGGTTGGTCTTCTCATCCAATGGGAACAGAGGGTTCTTCTGAAGGCAGTTGATCTCGCTGTTCTCTGTGACGAGGCGCCAGAGCAAGTTTTGGCCGTGGGCCTGGAAGTCGAGCTCGGTCATCCAGTAGGCATCGTAGAAGCGAGCATTGGGGAAATCCTCGTTCTCGACAGGCTTCCAGAGGAGGTCCTCAAGAGCATTGCTTGGGTGGCAGTCCCAGGGCTTATCCACGAGTAGGCAACGCATCGCGGCGAACCCAATCGAGAAGCGGTCCGAGTTGCCCATGCTGATCAGACTGAACAAGCTGATGATCAGGGATGAGGTGGGTATAGTGGCGTGCGGGAACATGGTCTCGTCGAGCTGGCAGCCGACTACGAGATCAACCTCGTCAGGGTTCTTATAGAGTCTCTTGAGCTCTGCAACCATCTTTGGGTCTGACGAGAAGTCTTCGAATCTCTTTCGGATGGGCACCTGGACTTCTGGCGGCTCTTGGCCTGGGTTGCCCTTGTTGTACGCGGCAAAGTACTCGTTGAAAGTGGGCAATCCCTGCTCGCGTTCGTGGACAATGGACCAGACCACAATGTCGAAAGGAGATCCTTTGTACTTGCCTGCAGATCGGAAGTCTTCTTCCACTCCACTCTTGAAGTTGGGGATGGAGGAAGCGACAGTGCCACGCATGATGTTCTCCAGCCCAGCATCGATGAATCCTGTCGCATTGAAGGCCGTGGCGAAAAGATTCTGGTCCCACATTGTGTTGTTGAGCGCATCTTTGATGGGGAATGTCTTGACGATGAACTCGTGGAAGCGGTAGACGACAGCCATCTCAGCGCTCACAACCGTAGGCTTCCCCTCTTTCGTGACGAGGGGCCAGGGGTAGTTGTTGGCTGGATTGATCTCTAACCAGCTGCTACCAGACATCTCGCGGTACAGAGGGAAACCGTCATCATTTGGCCATGGCATGTCCTTGAAGTAAGCCATTTGATAGGCATTCCCGATCAGTGCGAATTTGGCAGACATGAGCAGGCGGACCGTCTGGTAAATCTCCTCGTCATCGTACGCAGGCTTCTTAGCCTTCAGCAGGTCACACATGCGGTTGTGTTCGCGCAAAAGCAGAGTGTGGACACCGAGCATGATCCAGTCTTCGTTGGTGCGAGGGTCGCCACCTGCGAAGAGGGCCTCTGGGCTGACTCCAGGTCTGGTCTGCACTGGCACGCCCATGCTATTGAATGGTAGGTACGAGGCGGCCTTCTTCGTGCCTTGGGCTTTGACCTCTTGTGTGAGAAGCTTACCATCCTTGAAACTGCGCAGCTTCATAGCGACCTCGTGGGTGCTGCCGTACAACGAGGAGAGATCGAGCCATGTGGTGGCACGATTGATGTTCTCGCGCGGGTTCTCTCTGGAAGTGCCCGTCTCGGGGGCAGCTTCGCTGCGATAGACTCGGAAAGTCGTGTTGAGTGGGAAGTCCTTCTCGTCATCGGGCACGGGCACATCAATGTACTCATCTCGGGAATCGGAAGACCATGTGATGTCGTGCATGATGAACTCGACAAGTCCAAGGAGGAATGGCGTGTGTTCATAGTACAAAACCTCCTTGCGCTTGAAGAAGGCGTTACTCACAGCTCGCGGGTTGGGGCCCTCACGGGGCATGGATATGCCATCTGCGTAATGGTGCTGGCCGTAATCTCGCGACTTGGCTACACCATACATGCCCTCGTTCATCTCGCCGTTCTTCAGCCAGTTGCAAGAGCCGTCATATGTGCGATACCACCTGGCGCACGCATCATGAAAGTTAGTCTCTCTCGAATATATTCCCTCTACCAAGTTCGCCTGATTCTCCACAAACTTACCATTGATCCTTGGACGCAGTACATCGCTCATCCAGAGGCCATGGTAGATGACCTAGAAGGGCTTTCGCTTCATTCTGGGGCCAAGAAGCCTTGTAGCTGGGTGGGCGTGTCGGATAAGTTGCGTTGGGGGGAACCTCTGGCGTTTTGATATTTTCCCAGATATCGTGGAAAGACGGGTGCTTGGGAAGACTGCCGTCTGTAAATATGTCCTGCAGGTCAGGGACAGTTCCCTGGTTGACGAGACGCCCAAGCCATTCGCCAAACTTATTCCTTGGGCCTCTGTCCTGATCGCCGAACTCCGGCTGCGCCTTGTCGGCTACAGGGTCGCCTTGCTTGTTTGTCTTTGGATAGTAGCGCTCATACGGCCACTGGTTTGCTAGCACCTGGCCAGTGAAGCAGCCCAAGCCGATGACTGTGGCAGCAGACACCTTCATGGTCACCAACGCGGTCAACCAATCGTCTAAGAAGATGAAGAACGTTAATTGCGATCCTGTGCACAGAGTGACCAACGCAAGTCATGCAGCAAGTTAGGGTCGAAAGACCTGGGGTACTGTGTCCGTAGGTCTTGGCCTTTTATTGATGACACGGCGCTGAAATTGTCCTTCAGTGGTACCTCAAATGTGCAGTTGCCTCGCCTCACAGCTCCTCGTAGCCAAGGGATTGCTTTGGCACTAATCCAAAGTCGCTTGGTAGCTTGAAGGAGAGCTGACGTGAGCCCCAGCGGAAGGCATTGTATCGGCAGCCACTCAGCCTTGATCCAGTTGCCTTGAACCCGTGCCGCCTCCACGCCACAGTGAAGTGGAATGCTGGTGGCTGCAGGTTCACAGTGATCCCAAGGGTGCAGAAGCGATCATGGCGCCAATAATATGCCTCAATGTAAAACAAGTTTTCGTATAAGTTCAGGTAGTCTTGCAGGTTGCATTATCAGTCAGCCACCAGCGCTATACACAAAGCTACGGGCTGAGCTGCATAACCCCAAATGGCATAGCGCTGTAGGGAATGGACCCTTTGCTTTGTTCATTAGCCAGCGATGAGTGAAGCGAGACTTTTGTCTTGCACCAATGATGGACTTTGTATTTTGTTTGGATAAGCATGCATGTCTTGTGACGAATGAAAACCGAGCTTCGCGCGCCCAGGGCGGCTGCCTGGACTGGTCAGGGCTCCAACCAAGTCCTCACTTTAGCCACACAACACATGAGTCTCAAATGAAGGAGGGGGCGCCACTGCTACAGGGCGGCAATTTGCATGGTCTGTCTGCCTTCTGTAGTACTTTGCCTTCTTTCTGCATTTTCTGTGCGGGGTTCTATACTCCGTGTCTCAGGAAGGGAGAAGGGGGCGGCACAGTCCTACACTGGGCGGTGCTGTCCCGCCTGATCAAGCTTACAGGCGGAACTCGTGGTGCAGTATGGAATGAATTATACCAATACGAACCGAATTATTGCAGTTTCTCTTTGGTAAGAACGGCAATGGTGTGCACCCATGCCACGCCACGCTCCGCCCATGTTCGTGGTATCTTCTGTAGCAACGCAGTCACGCTCCAGTCCGCTTCGAGCACCTTTTCGTCTTTTCTTTTGCGTACGCACAGCACTCGATAGCACGGTACTGCACGTTAAAGGTATCATTGGGCCCATGAGCTCCCCCCGGACAGTGGCAGTGCTAATGTGATCCATGTAATGCAGCAGTATCCAACATTGTCTGAGAAGCTAGGAAACACGAGCTAACACAATTGCAAGGCAAACAAATGGATTCCGTCTCGACATGATCAAAAATCCCCCGCAAGCCCTGCACTTGCTACCTTTCTTACGTCTTGGCCAGTTCTTGAGAATTTGACGTTTCAATATTCCACCCATCCACCCATCCACCCGCAAAAGGAAATATAACCATGTTCTCCTTTCCCGTCCTCATCTTCGCAGCCCTGGCGGGAGCAGGAACAGGAGCAGCATCTTCCACTCCGCCATCACTTCGCGAGTGTCTTGACGGGGCTGGTATCCAAGACTACGCTTTCCCAAGCCACCCGCTGTACTCGCTTCTCAAGGTCAAGCGTTGGAATCTGGACATTGATGTGACTCCCGCTGTGGTTACGGTGCCCGAGACGGCTGAGCAGATAGCCGCTATAGTGGCCTGCGCGCAGGAGAGGGGTCTGAAGGTACAGCCCAAGAGCGGAGGGCATAGCTTTGGTAACTACGGTGAGTGAAGTCTTGGGGTATTCCTTTGATGCTAGTTTTCACAATGCTTCGCCCGCGTGGCTACTGATTTAGGGAAAACATGTTGCGAAACAATCATGATGCTTACTCTCTGAGGTTCGTGAGCAGGTCTCGGCGGACACGATGGCGCGGTAGTCGTCGACCTCAAAAAGTTCCAACACTTTTCTATGGACGAGAACACCCATATCGCCACCATCGGCGCGGGCACTCGCCTCGGCGACGTGACGAAGAAGCTGTACTCGCACGGTGGCCGAGCCATGAGCCATGGGACCTGCCCATCTGTCGGCATCGGCGGGCATGCCACTATCGGTGGCCTGGGTCCGACCTCGCGCCAGTTCGGCTCAGCGCTGGACCACGTCGAGGCCGTCACCGTCGTTCTCGCGGACGGCACCATCACGCGCGCCTCGTGGACAGAGAACAAGGACCTGTTCTGGGCGCTCAAGGGAGCCGGCGCTGGCTTTGGCATCATCACTGAGTTTGTCGTCCGCACGGAGCCCGCGCCCAGCAACCTCGTGCAGTACTCTTTTGCGCTCCACCACGACGACAAATACGCCGACATGGCCGATGAATTCAAGGCGTGGCAGCGCATGATAGCAGACCCGGCGCTGCCGCGCAAGCTGGCTAGTCAGGTTGTTGTGAACTAGTTCGGGATGATTGTGTCGGGCACATACTATGGCACGCAGGAGGAGTGGGAGTCACTCGCGGCCGAGCATGATTTCTTCCGCCGGCACAACGGTAAGGACAAGTACTTTGTGCTCAACGACTGGCTGGGCTACATGGCGCACCTCGCAGATGAGGCTGTGCTGCTCTTAGGCACCGGGCAGCCGACGCCAATCTACTGCAAGTCCCTGGCCTTCACGAATCAGACTCTTATCCCGGATGACACCATCGACGACCTGTTCAAGTACTTTGACGACGCGCACAAAGGCAGCCCGCTGTGGTTCGCGTACTTTGACCTCGAGGGTGGTGCCGTCAACGACGTGCCCCCCGATGCGACGGCATATGCCCACAGAGACGCCCTGTTCTATATGCAGAGCTACGTAATTGGCCTTGACTGGGGTCGAGTGTCGCCCACGAGCAAGAACTTCATTCGCGGCATCACAGACACGATCAAAAAGGGATATCCCAAGGGTGAGGAATATGGAGTATATGCAGGTTACGTTGACCCAGAGCTGGACAATGGGCAGAGGAGCTACTGGGGTAAAAACCTGCCGCGGTTGGAGCAGCTCAAGCTCAAGTACGACCCTGAGGATGTATTTTCAAACCCGCAAAGCGTGCGTCCAGCGGCGGTTAAGATTGAGGGGATGGCGGAGGGTCGGACAGATGGTGCGAGTGCGTCGGTCGGTCACGATGAACTGTAGTTAGTTAGCTATCAGGCACACACATACGCACGCACAGCCATGATTTTCATATTTCATGGTGATGAAAGAATACTCTAAGTCTCATTGGAGTCGTGGTTGAACTTGAGATGCAACCCTTCGAAGAATCAAAAACTCTTTTTCTTACCAAGTCTGCCCTCAGTCGAAGCCATAATGTCCTCCCGCAGCACCCAGACCAAGCAGAGTCCAGCACCAGGGCCTAGAACTGCACCGGCTGCAAGACTTAGAAGCGCAAGGCGCCACCCAGCCTCTGCGAACATCCAGTAGACCACACTCAGCCCGATGCCAGTGAAGTCGGCGATAATGAAACCCAGGGCAGCCCTGGTGGTGTGTGATCTGTCATCGGGGACAAAAGCAATGTTGTAGAGAAGCAACCAATGTGCGACCACGGACCACAGCACAGGGACTAGATATAGCCAGAGGACCGCCGCACGGCTGGATTCTGGGTGCAAGTTGCTGCCTACAGCAGCGCCGGTTGGGTTGGCGACTCTGAGCAGCCTCCGCACAGCAATGCGGACAATAGAGCTATAGGCGGGGAAGAACAGCCACGTCAGGATAGAGACGGTACCCGGGGCGAGGACAAAGAGCATGCACGGGACAAAGTATCCCAAGACCACCCCGACCGAGATGGCAGGCGGCTCGACAGGGTCCAGATGGCGGTGCATGTGTTCATGCTGCTGTTGATGTTGTTGCTCCTGGCCCTGTGGTCCAAGTAGTGCCTGCTGCTCCTCCGAGGATTGTCGCTGTGCCGTGGTCTCACTGTTCACAGACACCGTGTTGCCCCTTTCAAGGGGCAATCGCTGACGCTTCCTCTCGTGTGATAGAAATGAGGGAATGATGACGAGTTGCCAGACAACAGCGCCGCCCGCAAGGTTGAAGAGCAGCCAGGACGGAGTCGGATTGCGGATGAGCGTGGATGACTGATTACATGCCCGAGCGGATTCGAGCGTGGTCACCGTCAGGAGGGCGCCGACATATGAGAGGATCTCGCCCATGATGATGGCAGAGCGCTGGGAGTCGAGCGCGACGCGAAAGAAGGAGACTAGGCAGCAAATGGGTGGGCCGACGATGGGGATAGTGGCGAGGAAGGGCGGCGTCGTCTGACCATCGCTACCATGGCCTTCCCCATCACCGTCATCGACTGGGAAACATTGGGTGAAGACGGCGCTGACACTGGGGTCGGAGTTGACAAAGAGGATCCAGGCAGTGCCAAGCCCCAGCAACACAAGAGGCAGCACAAGACTGGGTAGACTGTGCTTGTCAACAGCACGACGCTCGCCACCTTTGGCGATAAAGTTGCGAACAGGCATAGTGGCCATCTGTGTAGAATTTTGTCAAGTGTCGATGTCAATAATTGTCATTGTTGGCAGTTAGAGGTAGTGGAGTAAGATGGGCGGGGCACTAGGGGAGTGGTACAGTGGGTTTGAAAAAATTCCGCCCGGTCCTGTTAAACCCAATGTATCGTGCACACACACAATCGAGAGTGTGCACATCCCTTTTCGCAGCTCAAAACCACGAAACGCACCGCGTTTTGACGGGACAATGGTCATGTGATCTATCCGCAGTTAGTTTAGGCTTAGCGCAGCTGGGCCCCGCTTTATGATAAGCAGAAGAATACAACATTGAATCACGGTCCTGACACAGTCATACCTAAAACCACGACGGATTTGACTGTGTGTTTGCCATTTGGTAGGAGCGGAGCCAGGATGAGATTCCTTCAATCCTCCAAGGCTCACTCGTCATGAGGACACAAGTAGAAGGATACTTTGCAACTCCCACTTGTACATTTTGATTCCGTATTGCGGTCCATATATTCTGCTGTCAGTCGTTAATTATCCCATCGGAAATAGATCAGGACGCTTGCGGTTGATAGCATCCAACATGTTCTCCAATCTGGACACAACTTCCCGCCTGAAACACAGTCTTTCATTGGATACGATTGAATTTCAAGATGTGCGCCCAAACTTCAGGATCCGTGAGGCCGAATATGAAACGGTATCTACGGCCACATTGCCCTTGATAGATGCACCTGCATTCCCTCGTCCGCAACAGTATGTCCCAGAATATATCCCCGGAACGTCGAATAAATCGTCTCGAAAATGGCGACGGAAATGTTGCCCAATCCCTCCAGGAAAAATGCCCACGGGTTGGAGACTTGGTACCACAGGCGCCGTCTTTTTAACGCTCCTCATTCTGATCACAAATATCATCATCACGGCTGTCTGTGCCGCCAAGAAACAAGATGGCACCAAGAAAATCGCCCCTATTCGTACAGGAGACTGCTCCAGCATCAAGAAATTTAGAACTGGTATTCATTTATTCATCAACATAATCAGCACACTACTCCTCAGTGCAAGCAACTACTGCATGCAAACCATCAGCACCCCGACACGTGGCGAGGTCGACAGAGCCCATGCCAAGGGCTTTTGGATGGATATCGGAGTTCCCAGTGTTCGAAATCTCCGCTTCATTCAAAAAAGAAGGTTATTTTTCTGGCTGTGTCTGGGCGTGTCATCTATTCCACTCTATTTAGTATAATAATTCACCGACTTTGCTAGTAATACTTTGTTATTGACTTTTTTTTTTTTTTTAGATACAACTCAACATTTTTCATATCCACATCTAATAATTTGTATTGCATATGGTATGCCGATGAATTCTTTGTAAAAGGAGCTAGCTTTAACAAGACATTTTTCAAAAACTCTGGTTTATTTAACATTGATCCTCGGACAACGCAGGCGCAGCTGGAAAATGGGCACATGTATCAAAATCTGACAAACGAAGAATGCATCAGAGCCTACGCGAAGAACCTTATAGAAGATAGAGCTGATGTTATTTTGGTAATTGAACGACCAAAAGACTGCAGCGCCATAGACTATCCCAATGGATACGCTTTACCAACCAATGCCTCGGATTGCGGCAACACATCAGCAACATCCCTCTACGGCGCCATGGACTACGACAACGGGTTTGAGCCAATAGGAGACCTTTTAGTCACGAACTGGTTGTCTTGGATTTGTTCACAAGATGGCGCATACAGTTCTGACGCATCGACAGAACTTTACAAATTGAGGCCAAACGAGACGTTGTGTAGCGATGGGGGTTGGAAGGAACAGATTGGCGCCGATGCTTGGGTTGTGACTGGGGTGATAGTCAAGCATTGTTTCAGCAAGAAGATTGACAGCCAGTGCCAGCTGAAAGTGGCTCTTAATCTTCTCGGCGTCATCATTGCATTCAACATTGCAAAGCTCATCATCATGGTCGCCATGGCAAGAAGCGACCTAATAAACCACGACCCTTTGGTAACAATTGGAGATGCTGCTGCATCCTTCATCGAATCTCCCGACCCTACGACAAGAGGGATGTGTCTGAAAGCAAAGGGAGATGTAATGCGAAGCAGAAAGTTCCAGACCATACCAGCAACGGTTTATCAACCTCAAAGAAAAAGATGGTCCGCTGCTACTAGCAAGACCCGATGGATTCTGGCATTCGTGCTGTGAGTGCTTCCAAAGCGGCGTTTTCAGTGCATTTAAGTCTAATCTTTAACACAAGCACTCTCATAGCTTTGGCTGTTATTTTAAGTCTTTTGGGTTATGCATCTCGCAAGCTCAGTGTGCTTTTTGATCGTGGTGATATAAAATCACTTTGGGGCTTTGGCCTTGGTGCAATCAGCTCTTTCAATCTCATCAAAGGCTGGAAGGTTCCCTAAACAGGCGAGAATGCCGTCATTGGTACCGTACTCATCTCCAACTTGCCACAGGTTCTCCTGTCATTTTGGTATTTGGTCCTCAACGGGGTCGTCACCGCCATGACCTCCGCAGCCGAATGGTCTGGGTTTGCCCACAATGGTCATAGGCCTCTACGGGTATCCTTTCCCAAAGGTGGCCAGCGGTCAACATACTTCTTGCGACTTCCGTATAGATACAGCATTCCAATGATAGCGTTTTCCATTCTCACGCATTGGTTAGTATCCCAGAGTATATTCATTGCGCAAATATTTGAGAGGTCCGCAGCCGATGGTGGATATAGCGACGATATGGATGCAGATGTTGATTCTATGTCGCTCATAACAACGGCCGCGTTCTCGCCAATGGGCATGATCCTGACGTGTATAGTCCTGGTGGTGGTACTTGCATCAACGGCGGCTCTGGGAAGGCGTCGCTTAAAGGATGGTATACCCTTGGCTGGGAGCTGTAGCTTAGCAATTTCCGCTGCCTGTCACGTACCCGAGGGAACATCCAATCTGCGACCGGTGAAATGGGGAGTTGTGGGATTTGTAGATGCTGGAGTGGAAATTATAGGGCATTGCTCTTTTTCCAATGAAGGAGTAGATCTACCAGAGGTGGGTAAGCTCTACTCTTAGACAGATGGAAACGTTTGTCAGCTGTGATGGTCACGAACCGTCACAAGTTTCAGGTGAGCCTAAATATGCTCCTGCACCATACAGGCACTAGCCTCAGATATTCAAGTTACGAAAGAAAGATGATGTAAAATGTTAATTGAGGTTTGCATTGATATTGTATCATTGTCTCTAGTAAGAAGATGTTTCTTTAGTTCTGATCCCATTTCTGAAACTCATATTCGAAATTTGTAAACTCAATTTGCAAAGTCTAACCCTATAAGGTTCTCAGGTCAATTCTTTCTAGATGACCCACGGCATCTCTGACAGTCTTATCCGAGCCATCAATTCCACTCCGTCAAGAGACCTTGACTCGGCCGACCCAAAAGTAAGACGTCTCGAGCAAAGTCTTTATTGGTCCTGTTTCAAATCAAAAGAGTACCGCCTGGAGCTTCCACTGCCTCAATCTGAGATCAGCTTGGGCGAATACCCAAATCTTTTCCCGTCGCCGCCGTCCCCAATCGCGAGCGAAGACGAACAAGACCTTGCATCCAACC